>CAUYRH010040496.1:0-42405 GCA_963574655.1 Perodicticus potto
TTTGTTAAAATTGGCCTCAGAAAAGATCTTATTTTTTTTTTTTGAGACAGAGCCTCAAGCTGTCACCCTGGAGAGAGTGCCGTGGCATCACAGCTCACAGCAACCTCCAATTCCTGGGCTCAAGCAAGTCTCCTGCCTCTACCTCCGAAGTAGCTGGGACTACAGGCGCCCGCCACAACACCCAGCCATTTTTTGGTTGCAGCCATCATTGTTGTTTGGCGGGCCCGGGCTGGATTCGAACCCACCAGCTCAGGTGTACGTGGCTGGCGCCTTAGCCCGTTGAGCCACAGGCGCCGAGCCGGAAAAGATCTAATGAAGAAGACCCCCTTGGCAATTGCAGGAACACCAAAAATAAATAAATGGGACCTGATCAAGCTAAAAAGCTTTTACATAGCTAAGGGTACTATAACTAAAGCAAACAGACAGCCTTCAGGATGGGAGAAGCTATTTGCATGCTATGAATCTGACAAAGGGCTGATAACTAGAGTCTACAGAGAACTCAAATTAACCAACAAGAAAAGAGCAAACAGCCCCATTTATAAGTGGGCAAGAGGCTTGAACAGAAACTTGTCTGAAGATGACAGACAAATGACCAACAAACAAATGAAAAAAATGCTCATCATCCCTAATCATCAGAAATGAAATGAAAACCATTCTGAGATATCACTTAACTCCAGTGACATTAGCTCACATCACAAAGTCCCAAATCTGCAGATGCTGGTGTGGATGTGGAGAGAAGGGAACATTTTTGCACTGCTGGTGGGATTGCAAACTAATACAGCCTTTATGGAAAGAAGTATGGAGAATTCTCAAAGAACCAAACTTTGAGAATGTCAACTTTCCATATGATCCCCAAATCCCATTACTAGGTATCTACCCAGGAAACAAAAATAATTTTACACAGGACATTGGCACCAGAAATTTTATTGCAGCCCAATTCACAATTGCCAAAATGTGGAAGCAACCCAAGTGCCCATCAACCCATGAATGGATTAACAAACTGAGGGATATGTACACCAGGGAGTACTACTCAGCCACAAGGAAAGATGAAGACTTTACATCTTTTGTGTTTACCTGGATGGAGCTGAAACACATTCTTCCCCGTAAAGTACCTCAAGAATGGACAAAAAACTATCCAATGTACTCAATACTAATATGAAACTAATATATAAACAACTACACGGCCACATGAAGGAAAAAACGCAAATGTTAGTCCAGCAAGGCGGATGGGAGAGAAGGGATGAGGAGGGGGAAAAAGGGAGGGCGATTGGTGGGATCTCTCATAAAGCGCTCAATGTGAGGGTGTTCAGCAGGCCCTGGGCGAAGCATTCAGCTACAACTTGAACTTTATGTTAGAATGTTAACAATGCAAATAAACATTTGTACCCTCATATTAATTTGAAATTAAATAAATAAATAAACTAACCTAAGTTTACCATAACAGTTTTACTTCATAAGATTTTTAAATCCTTTGATACTGTTGACTCATTTGTAATAACATTTAGTTTAAAACACAACGTATAAGAATATGTTTATATGGTGTCTCCTTCACTTTACACTTAGGACTAAATGTGGAACCCCCATTTCCTATGCCTAGGTCAATTTCTTGTGAATTTCCTAGGCCTCAATTCCATGAATGGACTGTATCCATTCATTAATACACTCATCCACCTTGCCCCCAGCGGAAGGGACTGTATTCATTCGTTTCCTGGCCAAAGAACCCATACACCTATATATACCCTGAGGCTAAAGGCCTAAAGGAGGAGACGGGGAAAGACCGGGAGAGAAACGGAGAGAGCTTCTCTCTCCCCACTTGAGTTCTCTCCCTCTACGAGGAGCTTTAGTGTTTTCTGTATTCTTTCTGTAAATAAATTCTGTCTTACCACTGGGGGGGGGGGGAATAATGTAATGAAGAATAATAAAATACATGTATTTAAAAAAAAAAAAAGAAAATATTTCAGATTGTATATGAAACCAGCACATTGTACCCCATGATTGCATTAATGTACACAGCTATGATTTAATAAAAAGAAAGAAAGAAAACTTTACTGGTTATGTCTTGTTACCCAGTGAGTAAGGAAAAGGGACACCCCTCTCAAATAAAGCCATCTTACCTGTCAGCACTGTCACAACCCCCTTCTCCAGCAAGAAGGGCAGGGTACCCTTGGTATTCCATTTGAGGGTGAGTCATGGTGCTTGCTTCAGGTGAATTTAAGATGTCACAAATACCTAGCATAGACTCATTTCTATTTCTACTGAGAATTGATTTTCCCATAAACCTTCCAATGTACTAGCTCATTTGTCTGATTTAACAAATTGTCTCATTAGTGATTCTATAATGGGAGCACTTACTAATCCTGCCTGTTTCATCCAGGTGCTATGACACCTTTTGTTGTCACAGCACTGCTGTGAGTCAGGTCTTAAAAATGGTGTCGTTTGTTTCCATGAGAGATGAAACTGAAATGAAATACTTCTTATGATGATGCAACATAAGAGAATATATCTAGAATTTGTCACTCCATGGGCAGATTCTCTCTTTCCTCCTAATACATTCATAGATTTCAGTTTTCATGGAGAAAATAGCTCTTGGTGATGATTCTAGATCTGAGGGGACTTGTATCTGCCTCACAACAAATATGTGTCTTAGGCAATCAGCTTTGCTGATTTCTGCCTCAGTTATATTATTAATAAAATGAAGAATTTTACAAGAATTTCAAGTGCATTTCCTTTTATTACTCACTCAGCAAACCTTTGTTAAATGCCTACTATGTATCAGACACAGGGCTAATTCCTGGGGATACAAAGATGAGACGATGACAGCCCTTAACTTTGAAATGCCCAGCGTCTAGTAGGAGGATGGACAAATAATCTCACAACTGCTGTGTCATATAGGTAGTGACATGGTGGGATAAAGCTCAGGGCGCTGTGGGAACATAGAATTAAGGCACCAAAAAAATTGAGGTTATTTTTCATTGGTATGAAAATGCTGACTGGCAAGTATGAGTTCAGACTGCTCAACTGGATTATCTATCAGGACACTTGACCACTCAACACCCCACCATGAAATAAAATCAAGTATGGCAGGTATGTTAAAAGGAATAAAAATCATTGAGAGCAGCACAAAGTTAAAACAAGACAAAACAAAACAAATCCAACAACTTTTTAATTCACATAGGTAGCCAAACTTAGTGGTCAAGAACTTGTCTTGTCTACCTCCCTACTTCAAACAATGTATATATATAAATTCCACCTGGCCTAAAGGCACAGATGTGAAAAGTAAAAACTTTAAATCTCTAAGTGTTGGAGAATATCTTTCTGACCTTTGGCTGGAAAAGAAATTCTAAAAAAATACCCAGACATAAAGATGAATAAATTCAAATATTAAAATATAAAACTTAAAAGTTAACTCCACAATAAAAGATATGAAAGCTATAGTTAAAGACAAGTCATAAGTGGGAAGAGGGTATTTTCACAGATAAAGCTCATGAAGAAGGTTATCAGACTATGTAATTTTTTTTTTTTTTTATCAAATCATAGCTGTGTACATTAATGCAATCATGGGGTACAATGTGCTGGTTTTGTATACAATTTGAATTATTTTCATCAAACTGGTTAATATAGCCTTCACCGCATTTTCTTAGTTATTGTGTCAAGGCATTTATATTCTACACTTAACAAATTTAACACATACCCTTGTAAAATGCACCATAGGTGTGGTCCCACTGAATACCCTCCCTCCACCCATCTTCCCCCCTGCCCTCCCCTTCCTCTCCCCTTTCCCCTTCTTCTTGGGCTATAATTGGGTTATAGCTTTCATAAGAAAGCCATAAATTGGTTTTGTAGTAGGGCTGAGTACGTTGGATAGTTTTTCTTCCATTCTTGAGATACTTTGCTAAGAAGAATATGTTTCAGATCCATCCATGGACTGTGTATTTTTTAAAACTCACAAACATCAATATGAAATCAACAGAACCCAATAGAAAAATAAACAAAATATCTGCATGGCCAATTCACAAAAAAGAAAATACAAAGGCCAATAGACATACAAAAAATTGGTCAACCTTGCTGTCCACTAGGGAAATATAAATTAAAACCATGATAAAATGATCTCACATCCTTTGTATTGGTATCATTTTAAGAATCTGATAATCCCAAGATTTGGCAGAGATGTGGATGGCATCTTATAGATGGCAAATGGGAGTCTTAATTGGTATAACCAACATTGGGCAACAGTTAGCTAAGTTGAAGACACACATACCCTCAATTTGGCATTTGTATTCTTAAGACTATACCCTGGAGAAGTTTTGCACATATAGGTAGGGAAATATACACAAATACAAATACAGTGGATTAGATTGTTCATATGGTGATAAGTAGAAAACTACCTATAAAAGACTAGAGATCAGATTGTTACATTGTTGGTATCTTTGCAGAACAGAATACTGGACGGCATTGAAAATGAATGAATAAAATAGAGGTTATTTAAATCAACATATATAAATTCCCTAAACATAATGTTGAGTAGAAAAAGGAAGTTTGCAAAATACATGATGGCATTTATATAGAGTTTAAAACGTATAAAATAATGTTTTGATATGTAAATAGGTTATTAGAAAGAAACCATAAAGAAATAGTCTAAAACATTAAATATAAATTAAAGTTAATTATTAAGTAATTAAAGTTAATTTCCTGGGAAATGGGATGGAATCTTAAGAGTGTCATATGGGTAGTGGTCTCAACAGTGTTGATAGCACTTTAAAACAGAATTATGGGTGTATCTGGAATATATCATAATAACTTTTCTTATTAGAGATAAGATATATAAGCATGAATAGCTATTACTATATTTGGTAATGTACTACCTGTTTTTACAAGTATCATTTCATTCAATTCTCATTGCAATTCCTCTTCTAATTTCATGGATCACAAGAAATACATTCTATTTACATTTTGAAATACATCCGATATTACCTGTGTTAGAATAAAATCTCAATATACCAGGCAATGGGAATCATGGATTCCAGTCTAGCCCTGACATTGACTAGGTCTGTGGCCTTGAACAAGATATTTAACCTCTTTGGGACTTTGCTTCCCAGTTTATAAAATCAGAGAGTTGGACTAGATTAGTAGTTAGACCCCTTTCATCTGTGATCCCCAAAGCCACCCTCAGCTGGGGTTCAGTTCCTGTCTGTGGCCTGTTAGAAACCCGGCCACACAGCAGGAGGTAAGCGGGTCGGGCCTAGCAGAGCTTTTCTTGATCTGTATTTACAGCCACTCCCCATCACTTGCAACACTGCCTGAGCTCTTCCTCTTGTCACATCAGGGGTGGCATTGGATTGTCATAGGAGCATGGACCCTGCTGTAAAGGCATATGTGAGAGATTTAGGTTGCACTGTCCTTAGGAGAATCTAATGCCTGAGGATCCGAGGGAGCTGAGGCAGTGATGCGAGCACTGGGACCTGCTAGTTGCAGGAAAACAAGCTCAGGGCTCACACTGATTCTGCCTTATGGTGAGTTGCATAATTATTTTGTTACATTTTACAATGTAATAATAATAGAAATAAAGTGCACAACAAATGCAGTGTTCTTAAATCATCCTGTAACATTCCCCTCCTTACCACCTTGTCTGTGGAAAAATTGTCTATGGTGAAACAGGTCCCTGGTACAAAAAGGTTGGGGACCATTGCCTTTTGTGATTGTTTTGTTGAGTTAGGTTATTAATCATAATTGATAATAAATAATAGTATTATCTCTCAGAAATAGTTTATTAAAATACTTAAATCAAAACAGAAATTATAGGGAACTTTCAGATGGGTGTAAAAAATTGCAGGTATCCAAGAACTGGCCTGTGTTTTAGAATGAGTGTATAATCGAATAAATTTGCCTATTGTAAAATATATTTAAAAAATATTCTTCTTAAGTGTAAAGTAGAAAGTCTACTCCTACACGAACTGACTAAGATTCTAATTAGGCACATTTTGTTGTGTCAGATTCTTTTTACTGCCTTGCATTATTGCACAGTAAAACTGAATTAATTGGTGATAAACTTTCAGAATTGGTCACTCTGGTTATATGACCCCCATCCCTGTGATGCAAGAAATCTCCATATAATGTCCTTAAAAAAATAGCCAACTAGACTCTCCCCGAAGTTATTTCTTATTGCATTTTCCATTTTGTTCCCTGTATGAATATGCAATTTTGTGACATGGTTGTAGGGTATATAATTGTGTAGCTCTCCAGAAATAGTCATAAGGGACATATCTGTCTGTCTATAGAATCTTACTAATTATCTAGAAACAAAATACCTGTGTCCTGGATACCAAGAGAAAAGTACTGACAGATTCTTGCTCTTTAGCTCCCTTTCTCTCGTGTTTCCATTAATCTTCAGAAATGGCCATTCACATATTACTGTTCCCAAAGAGACCAGCTGCAACAAAATTCAATAGATTACAGTTTCTTTAACTTTCAGTGCATTCCATTTCCCCCTGAAAATATACTTTAACCCTGGATGGGACTCTGAGAAAGGAATCAGAAAAGGAACGTGGGAAACCAGCATTCGCTGGGCACCGAATCCCTTTGCACAATAGGAAGCGCCTCTGCCTCCTGTGTCATCTCATTGAGTTATCTCGGCAGCACATCCAAGGAAGCAGTCTTAGATTAACTTAAAAATCAAAGATTAGTACCTAAAATAAAGTAATAAGGATTATTTTAAAATAAGGAGATTTGCAACAAAATCAGGCACATGGAAACAAAAGAAAGCAGCAATATTAACATCAATTAAAATATAGTTTAAAACCATAAACTAAATGTGTCAGAGGTACACAGGCAGGTGTCCATAAAGTTCTTGTGCAATTTAAGCCAGCTGTAACTTTGTAATCAATTTTAGAATATTTTGACAACAAAGTTACAACTATTTTCAAACTGCACATGAACTTTATGGACACCCTTTGCTGTACCATAATGAAACGGTGCAATGCACAAAGGAACTATAACAAGTCTGAAAACTTTGTATACCGAACAATAAAGCTGTGAAGTGTAAGTTCTCACAATTAAGTTCATCAACTCGTCCTAGAAGAAGTGCAACATTCCTCGCTGCGGGCTAGCACTGTGGTCACTTTCCCCTTGGGAAGCTACACTCACGCCAGCACCTGATCCACCGTCCAAAGCATTTTTTTCTAGGATGAGTTGACGAACTTGTCAGATGTCTGTGTAATGACAACTCTGATAGCCATTCCTGAAAGAGTCCCAAAATGGGTTTGGAACTTTTTCTGGATGAGAAGGTGAACTTAATTGTCTGACCTCACATCTAATGTAAAAATTCTCAGAAACTCAAGCTTCTAATAAAACCAGAATAATAGTATAGAGAACTTGGTAATCTCTTGCAGAATCTGAGGGTTCATATAACCCCAAATAAGTATGGGTATAGAGAATTTGAATAAAATACTAAAATAAACACGCTTAGTGAAAAGATATTTATAAGAATTTATAGTCTACAAATAAAAATAAACACTAATCTCTTATGCTCATGAGCACTCACAAAAATCAATTACATACTAACCTAGAAAGAAAACTTATGTGGGTTCTTTAAAATAGAGATTTTATAAGGACATCTCTGATAAAATACAATTAAACTATAACTAATAAGAAAAAATAAACACAGAAATAAAAAAAATGTGTTTATAACTAACTTCTGTGAGAACATAAATAAATAACCACCAAACTAACAATTTATCTGGGGTCAACTAAAAGTGTGATGTTTCTTATAAAAAAAAAGAATGTCAAGGAGTGAAAACTCAGATGTCATCAGGGGCCAAGCAGAGATGTTCGAGTAAGAAACATCTTGTTTTAAGACAGTGGAGAGAAATGGGAACCAAGGGTACCAGATACCAGACTTAGATGATTCAAAACGTAAAAGAAAAATGACATAAAAAATAATAACAAAGGAAGGAGGAAGGAAGGCAGGGAGACAGGGAGAGAGGGAATACAGAAGAAAATGTGAACAAAACAAAACATATTTGTGGTGAGTCAGTTTACGACACCTGTTCTGTTAAATCCAAATGGAGAATAAAAACAAGCCAAAAGGAAGTAAGGTGATCTATTCAGTAAATATTAGTGGCCTGATCTCTACCTGCTAGGGCTACCATGGCATTTCACTGGTTCCTCCGGGAAGACGCCAGCAGGGAAGCTCTACAAGGTTGGCAAGCAGTCCACCAGGCCACACACAAACTGGGACTTCTTAAAATCATACCCAGAATTCCAAATCCTAAAGGTCTTTGTCACGCAGATGGTGGGACTATCTTCCACCTGGATTTTCTCCTTTGCATTCCTCCTCAAGGTAGCAGCAGGTGGGCTTCTTTGAACTTTCTTGTGCAAAGGAACATGAAAAAAATGTAGTCTGTGACTTGTGTTAAAAACCAATGAAGAACATCTGCAAAAGGACAGAGGACACAGAAGGAAGAAAAGGCCATCTCAAAACAGAGAAGGACTTCACCTAGCTGGTGAGTAGCAAAGATAAACACCTGGGGTGGGGGTGGGGTAGCTAAATGTTAGGTTCAGGGTGATGGGGTCTGGTGGGACCTGAAGATCTAGCATGAGGGTTACCATCTCCCCAAAGATGCCCTCCTGGGAAGCACAGCACAGAAGCTACAGACACGGGGCCATATCGACACCCCTGGCACAAACACATATATACCTTGGGACTGCTCTGTATGCCAGTGGTCTAGAACCATCTCTCTTTCTCTCTCTCTCTCAAATACAGGCTGGAAAATGCCTTCAAAGATGCCTCACAAAGAACGAATTAAAGCCAAGTTTAAAAAATTTTTAAATTCGTGAAGTTCAAAATCCATTTCCTGCCAGCCTGAAATATACGGCCTCAGAGTCACATATGAAGTTGATGTATAGAAAATGGAGAAAGTGAAGTGACATTTCTTATATAACTACACGTGAGATTCATAACTGTCACACTTATTTTGTCTCCTTTCTAGGTGACAGAGAATGCTGAAGAGAATTTCCTATTTCCTTCCTTTTTTGATATTGAAAGAAAAATATCCCCTCTTCTCTTGACAGACAAAGCTTCAGAACTAGATGTGACATTGAGTCAGTGACTGTCTCTTGTCTTTCCTGTCCCTGGCAAAGAATTAAGAGCTCTTGGTCTGCTTTTAAGAAAAATCTTCCTTTAATGGAAAAATTCAAAGAAAAAACATTTGGCTCTGAAGTTCCCAGTGATTTTGTCATGTGAAGCCACAGATAATAAATGAGATCTTGATTCCAGTTTCTAAGCAGTTTTAAAGCGGTTTCAAAGGAGAAGCAACCGCAGAAGAAAAGTCATCATATTTTTCACTCTGAGGAAAATGCACTGTCTCGGCATTTTCGTCAGGTGATCAAAGAACACGTCCAAATGTGTGGAGCCTCCTTCCTTCCCGGCCCCCAAGGCTGGCTGAGCACAAAGGCAGGGCCACGCCAGGTCTCCTCACACTGCTGATCCTTAGTTTTTGTACAGAAACGAAGGGTCTGATAGGTCCCTCGACTGAATTCCACATGTTTGATTAAAGTCTATTCATTTGACACACTTTCGTAAGGCGCTGCTACAGATATTAGCCATAAAACACATATCTGGAGAATCAAATTTGTTTTATGGAAACAAAACGTCACAGAAAAGTGGTCAGAAGTCTGTACAGTGGGGACGATGCCAACTCGAAAGAGCTCTAGTGAGGATGAAGGAGATTCATCTAAAGCACCTCCGTCTCAGGCACCGAGTAAACGCTCAATAAATAGCAGTTGCTATTTTTATTATTATTTGTGTTTGACTAGCCTGTCCTTTTTTCTGATTCTAGAAAGATATTCTCACTGAAAAAATATAAACATTTCTGAAGAAGAAGCATCCCCTATAATCCAGAGAAATCTGTTTTTCGCTCACTTTCCTTTTTTCTTTTTTGTGTTTATAAGTACATTTGTCTTATCCTGGGCTGCTATGACAAAACACCATCAACCGGGGGGCGTAAACAATACACATTTACTTCTCTTGGTTCTGGAAGCTGCTGGCAGATGGGGTTCCTGGTCAGGAAGCTCGCTGGTTAGCAGAGAGCAGCCTTATCTTTGTGTTCTCACAGGGCAGAGAGAGAGCTCTGGGCTCTTCCTCTTCCTGGGAGAACCCCATTATGGGGTTCTACTGTGAAAACCTCACCTACTCCTAATAACTTCCCAAATGTCCTACCTTTAAATAGCACCACCATGGGGATTAGAGCTTTAACACACGAATTTGTTTGGGTGGGGCAGCGCACAACCAATCCATCACAGCAGTGCATGGAATTATATCATACCCAGAGTTTTCTGTATGATGTTAGCTTAAATATAAAACAAGCATATTTATGTAGTTCTTAAAAATTAAAATTTATTTGAAATGATCTTTAGTATCTGCATGATACAATGATATTTAATGTACCATAATCTACTTAGTTATTCTCTTATTGATAGGTTTGGGGATTATTCTAACTTCTTCATCATCATTATTTAAAAAGTATGAACATCTACTTTTCTTCAAATTGCTTGTATTTTTATATTTTCCTTTTTCTTGAATGTGAAAAAAGTTAGTTCATTTTAATTTACATTTTAAACAATTTTTCATGAGTTTGAATATTTTTCTTAGTAATTCTTTTTTTTTTTTTTTTTAGAGACAGAGTCTCACCTTATCGCCCTCGGTAGAATGGCCTGGCATCACACAGCTCACAGCAACCTCCAAATCCTGGGCTTAGGCGATTCTCCTGCCTCAGCCTCCTGAGTAGCTGGGACCACAGGTGCCAGCCACAATACCTGGCTATTTTTCTGCTTTGCAATTCGGCCGAGGCCGGGTTTGATCCCGCCACCCTTTGCATATGGGCCAGCACCCCACTCGATGAGCCATAGGCGCTGCCCCCAGTAATTCTTTTTTTTTTTTTTGAGACAGAGTTTCACTTTGTCACCCTTGGTAGAGTGCCAGGGCATCACAGCTCACAGCAACCTCAAATTCTTGGGCTCAAGTGATTCTTTTGCCTCAGTCTCCCAAGTAGCTGGGACTCCAGGTGCCCTCCACAACACCCACCTATTTTTAGAGACGAGGTCTCACTCTGGGTCAGGCTGGTTTCGAACCTGTGAACCTAGGCAATCCACCCACCTTAGCCTCCCAAGTCTTGGGATTACAGGTGTGAGCCACCGCACCTGGCCTAGCAATTCTTAAACATATGTAAATTATTTGTTTGTGTCCTTGGTTTATTCTACTTGGAATATTAAAAACTTTTCCAATTTATTATTATGTTTTACCACTTACATACTCCTTTTATTTATTTTGGGCAGAAAAGAGATTGGTGGATTACTTGTAATTATCCTACAGTTTTATTTTTGCTTTTGTGACAGAGTTTCACTCTGTTGCCCTAGGTAGAGTGCCAGAGCATCATAGCTCACGCAACCTCAGACTCTTGGGCTCAAGAGATCCTCTTGCCTCAGTTTTTCATCTTTAGTAGAGATGGAGTCTCACTCTTGCTAAGGCTGGTCTTGAACTCATGAGCGTAAGCAATCTGCCCGCCTCAGCCTCCTAGAGTGTATCCTACAGTTTTAAAAGAGAAAAATATAAATACGAACTCACCCGATGACTTTATTTTAGGTCTATTTTAGGTCACATAAAATAATTAAAGTGCTTTTGTTTATTTTTGTTTGTAAATTTTTCGAGTGTGATACTTCTTGAAACAATCTCCAGGATGAAGTCCAGACATCTTCTTGCAGTAGGAAATGGTTTCTATCCTACCTTTCTCATTCTTTGTGCTGCAAACCATGTGATCCTTGGTTGTTTTTCATTTTGCGTTATAAAACGCATCTTCCCCTTTAGCCTTTCCTCAAGGTCAGAAGATGGTCTTCCCTCTTTCTTAAATTTCTGTTCCTCACGTTGCTCACAAGCTGGGTGATGAGATTTCTCCTGTAAGAAGGGTGTGTCTGCACTCTTCTCCTCTCTTCCTATCTAATGAATAAAGGATGGAGCTGTTCACAACAGCAACTTCCATCAGCCAGAAGAAGAATTTTTTCTATCATTTGTAGGACTTCCTTGTAAATCCGTAACATGCACAGTCCTGATCAGCAATGTCCACTTGTCCCATAAACTTGGTGAATTCTAACGTAACAGTCATTTTGCAAATTGAACAGGCTGTTTCTTCCTGTAACCAGTGATCAACTGTGTTTGAGGGCCAAAGCATGTACTCAGCTTTGTCACTAACCCCTTGTCATGAGATGAAAGGCACAGCATTTTCATATCATGTTAATAGGCAAATAGGGCGGCGCCTGTGGCTCAGCGAGTAGGGCACTGGCCCCATATACCAAGGGTGGTGGGTTCAAACCTGGCCCCGGCCCAACTGCATCAAAAATTAGCCGGGCGCTGTGGCGGGTGCCTGTAGTCCCAGCTACTTGGGAAGCTGAGGCAAGAGAATTGCTTGAACCCAAGAGCTTGAGGTTGCTGTGAGCTGTGACTCCACAGCACTCACCGAGGGTGATAAAGTGAGACTCTGTCTCTACAAAAAAAAAAAAAGGTACATAATTCACATTCCTGAACTTTCTTCTTCAGGTCACTTGGAAAATCCTTCCTAGAAGCCATAGCAGGTCCTGTAATATGTATTTTCATTTCATGCAATTCCCAAGCTCCAGATGTCTTCCAACATTGGAGCAGAATAGGAAAATCATTATTTGGATGAGGTATGACGTAGGATCAGAAAAGGTGGCTAATGTTTATTGCAGATTTCTTTGTCTATTAAGAATTAGCTCAAGCCATGTTGTAGCACATATCACCACCGCCCACCCAACATACATACTTCCTGTTTGTGGTTTTGGTTTGGGACATTGTTTGACGTCAAGGTTTTCAATGTCTAAGTAGATAAATCTATTGATGTTCTCTTTGTGAATATCATGTTTTAAAACATTTATTTTATTTTTCTATTGTATTTAATGTGATCCATTGATTGGAAGGTTTTTAATACTTCCATTCTGTCACAGAGCCTCTTGCTGGCTTTCCCAGTGCTCCTTCATCACAACCCTTTTAGCTAAAAATGCCTCCTGTCATCAGCCAAGCACAACAACTAAGTATAATATTAGAAACCCTCCCTTCAGTTTGACCTGAATCCATTTATCCATACTTTTTGGATGAGTTCTTTTAATCATCTAAAAATGTCTTCGCTTTATGTGCTTCTCTGATTATAATAGCCTTAATTAAATATCCATTGCTGCACAAGAATTTATTGAGCTAGATACTGTGCCAAAATGAAGGCACTCTAAGTAAAAGGTCCCCCTCAAATACCAAGCTAAAAATTCTTCCACAACTGTTAAGTATTTGGGATAATTTATGTACAATGTTATGGCTTCCCTTTTAAAGAGGATATTTTCTATTATAAAATGGATATTAGTTACTAATATTTATCAGCCTATAAATACAAGCAAAATAGAGAGAAATGTGTGGGGAAAAAACTTTCATTATCCTACCAGATACAGGGTGAACAGCTAATAGTTTGAAATATATTTTCAGACTTTCATATATGATCCATCGATTTTTAAATATTTATTTTCCTCTGGTTACGATAGTAAGGCATGTTCCTTATAGAAAATACCATGTAATATAATGGAAAAAAATCATTCTTAATCTTTTGGAGCATACAATTTTATACCTGCTTTTATTTATTAACTTGACATTCTAATATGTGCATTCAAGTATTCAGGTATTTTTCTACATTAAGAAGAAAACTCTTTGTAAATATCACACTGGCATGTGTTATACTTTACTTAATGACTTCTCCATTCCTAAACATTAAAGGGCTTCTAAATTTTTATTATTTTAAACAATGAATATCTTTGAACATACAGAAGTTTTGTTAGTTTTTTTCAATTCATATTATTTTCTTAGTTTATATTCGTAGAGCTCAACCGTTGGTATTAACTTAAATAGAATACATCTATTGCCAAACCGCTTTCCAGAAAGGTCATATTATTTTAAACCCCTAAAAATTTTACTTTCTGTAAACTTATAAAATATCATTAATCTGTGCTTTTTTACATACATTTCTTGGTAAGTAGGGATATTTACATGTATCTAGGTTTCTCTGCCATATTCTCATATTTAAACAATTAAAGCAATCCTATCTGCAACTTGTTTTATTTCATCAGAGTCTGAAGATTTCAGTTGTTTAGTCCAGTGCTTCTCAAAATATTAATTACCTGGGTTTTTTCTTTTTTTTTTTTTTTTTTGCTGTTTTTGGCCGGGGCTGGGTTTGAACCTGCCACCTCCGGCATATGGGGCCAGCACCCTACACCCACTCCACAGGCACTGCCCTACCTGAGGGGTTTTGTTAAACTGCAGATCCTAATTCTGGAGGTCTAGGGTAGGGCCTGAGACAGTGTTTCTAAAATGCTTCTGGGTGTGCCAGTGCCTAGGTCTCCAGACGCAGAGAAGTGTTCAAATACTCTTGTGAGATCTTGGGCTTCATATTCCTTCTTATATTTATCTCATCTTTTATAGTTTGAAAATTCTTCTTAATGGAAAACTTAAGCAAAAAAAGGAAAAAGGAAGGGGGGAGGGAAGGAAGAAAAAAAGAAGGGAGGGAGAAAGGGAAATGCTTTCTGATTGATGTATGTTAAATTTATACCATGTGACCTGAAAAGTGACCCTTTCTTTCTGTGGTTTTTAATCCTGTTTAATCCTTAGTGTTAGAACAGACATCAACTCATTTTAGGATCGACTCTTACTAACTTCATTCTTGTTTGTTTTCCTTTTGTTCTCATCCTTTTCTCTGTCCTTCCTTAGCCATTTGCTGGTATACTTAAACATTCTGAATGCATTAGCCACGGTGAGCTGTCACCATGATTTTTAAAATGCTCCGTTGTGATAATTTCATAATTAGAATTTAATTTTGTAGACCCCACCCACCCACATCTCTCTAACCACTTCTCTCCCTCTAACCATCTCATCTTACCTGGTTACACTGAGCTTTTGGGAAGCCTTACAAGGTGTGGCAAAACATAAGATTTTAGGCCTAGATTTCCCCTTCCTTAACTATTGTGACCCCTACAATGGCACAATCCCCTACCCTACAAGGATCACTATCACTTGCATGTCCTGAAACAGTTCCTCACTAATGAGTTTCACCAAAATCGAGATGAAACCCTGAATGTGAAGGAGTTTGCTTTGCAAAATGTAAACCGCTTAATGCATTATATTATATCCTGCTGGGGAGTGAGTCATTCTCCTTGTTCCTGCCTTAGTCTTGAAATTCTCACCCAAGGGAGCAAAAATGTATCAGCCTGTTTTTAACAGAGCAAGTCTTTCAGATACCAAATGGTTGAAATCCTTCCTGTGCTGTCTTGAGTCCTTATCAAGTGCAATCTGTGTTGGAAAGGCACGCATCCGGGCTGTGATGGCACTTCTATTCCTCTTTCTTCTAAATATTCTTCTTTTATTATTTATTTTCATTGCAATTTTATATTTCATATATTTTCCAAGTATATTTTAGTGGCCGTGTTATACTGCATTAAGTGGATGTTCAGTAATTTACATAAACATTTCCACATTGTAGGAATCCTGGCTTTTTTAGATTGTTTCTAGGTAAACAATAGGGTTTATATTATCATTCAGTTTTCCTAGATCTTATTTATTTAATATAGATTTCTAATAGTGTTTCTTGATAAATAAATTGCTACAATGCTCTAAAGACTAAGGTAAGACATACCTGACTCAGAAATCCTAGTTTTAGGAACACATTCTTTAAGATAAATTTCAGTACTGCAGAACTATCAGATCGAATTGTACATGTATATTCAAAAACTGAAAGATTGTTATATAGTGTTCTATAAACAATTCCTAATCTGTTTTTCAAAAGAAATAATTAGTAATTACTGGATAACGTATGAAAGTTACAGAGAAACTATCATGATTACTTGATATTGCAAGTTGAAAATATTCTTTCTAATTTAATAGACACAAAACGAAAAAAAGGCACCTCAGCTTAATTTCCATATGTTAGATTGCCAGCCAGGTTATGTGTACAGGTTATGTGTATTTCAAAAATTTTTAATAATTATATTTCTCAATTGGTGAGTCACCTCTTTCTCTCCTCTATTTACTTGCCTCTTTCAAATCCCAGGGAAATAATTCAAAAGAAAATTAATAAATAAACCTAACTTATTTATATATTTGTCATAATTATTCCTTTCATTTCTATTTTCATATGTTTTACAAAAAGTGAACACGGGGGTGGCACCTGTGGCTCAGTGAGTAGGGCGCCGGCCCCATGTACCGAGGGTGGCAGGTTCAAACCTGGCCCCAGCCAAACTGCAACAACAACCAAAAATAGTTGGGTGTGTGGCAGGCACCTGTAGTCCAAGCTACTGGGGAGGCTGAGACAAGAGAATTGCCTAAGCCCAAGAGTGGGAAGTTGCTGTGAGCTGTGATGCCACAGCACTCTACCAAGGGCGACAAAGTAAGCCTCTGTCTCTAATTTAAAAAAAAAGTGAATATGTTTTTCCATACAGTGCTAAGTATGTAAAGTCTATTTCTTTAGAGAGTCTCATAAAGTTCTGTTTGTTGTATTTGTGATGTGAACACTATCCAGCAAGTCCATGTTCCTTTGGACTCACACTTACCTCTCTGTAGCGTGTTTCTAGTCCACCTGGTTACCCGACAGCGTCAGTGCTCACAGACTGTGCTTACAGACTATTCCTACACATGTCAGAAAATAACTGCAAGGCACCGAGTCAAGAGCTGAAGAGCCAATCTGGGGATATTGATGTGCAAATGATATTAAACTAAGTTACATATCAGGACTTTTGAAATGAGGCCTAAAAAGTAGATAGACAAGAGCAGCATTTGGATTTGTGTGAAAGTCATGGCAGTCAATCTGCTTTTAGAAGCTAAGCCATTTTCTATTAAATGGTCAAGAAAAACATGTGTGTGAATTTTTCATTTCAGATCTAAAACATCTGTATTATGTTCAATTGGTAACATATCAGCAGAGTTCTATACGAATCTCTGTGTGGTCAAGCAATATTGAGATTGTATATGCATCAAGAGGCTCTTGCAATAGAAATGTTTCCAGTAAATTGGTTGCAAAATTCATCTTGCTTATTACAAATACAGAATTGATAAAGTTTAGTAATTAAGAAGATTTAAGTGCCAATCTCAACTTGGTTTAGGGGTCTCCCCAGAGAGTCTGAGGGGCACAGGATTTGGTATCTTTGTTGAGTGTTAAAAGTCCATCTCTGGGCAAATGGTAGTTCTTGTATTTGTTGTCTGAGGATGGCTGATGGGTGCGGTGATAATATCTCAGATTATTTAATTCATAACATTTATTAACTGTGTTTAGAATAGAAGAAAAGGTAGTATTATAGAGGCTGGGTCTGCATAGACAAAATCTTAGGTCATATCCATAACAGTGAATGAAAGGGATTGGAAAGTAAAAAAACACACCAATGTTTTCCTTAAAAAAGTATGAAATTCTGCAATGCTTCTTTCTCAATAGGGGATGATTCTGCCCCTCTTCTCTGGAGGACATTTGGCAATGTCTGGGACATTTTCATGGTCCTGTCCTGGGAGAGTGGTATATTGGCATCCAGTGGGCAGAGGCCATGGCTGCTGAACACCCTACAATGCCCCCAGATATCTGGCTTAAAACATCCATGATGCTAAGATTGAGAAACCCAAAATTGAAGAGGCAATTTAAAAACTGGGAGTATGCACAACTTGTCATAATTCTCTTGTTTTTATTGATTTGGTCATAGGGATAAAGCCAAGTGGGAAATATGATTGCTGCTTAGCAAATTTGTCTTCCTTTTTAAAATTATTAATATTATTTTTAATTTTTTTTTTTTTGTAGAGGCAGAGTCTCACTTTATCACCCTTGGTAGAGTGCCGTGGTGTCTCACAAATCACAACAACCTCCAACTCCTGGGCTTAGGCGATTCTCTTGCCTCAGCCTCCCGAGTAGCTGGGACTACAGGCACCTGCCACAACACCCAGCTATTTTGTTCGTTTGTTTGTTTTGCAGTTCGGCCGAGGCCGGGTTTGAACCCGCCACCTTCAGTATATGGGGCCAGCGCCCTACTCGCTGAGCCACAGGCGCCACCTAATTATTATTATTAATCCCTACAATGTGGAACCCGTATCCTAGAAAAATTCTTTAGGGAATGATACTTACCTTCTGCTGCTACAGACAAGCAATCAGGTAAAAAAGAATTTACACAGTTTAATAACAAAACATTAAGATTACCCCAATACCAGACAGAACAAAATGGAATTTGGCCATGATGTAGTTAATGTGATTAATATGGATAACAAGCAAGATGCCTCAGGGCCCCAGTGGAACATTTGTCCTGAATTATCTGGGTTGGCTGTCCACTCTTATTATGGGAATTGAAAGAGAGCCAAGTCTCCGCTTGCAACGCAGACAGGAGCAGTGGCAGACGGCGCAGTAGACGAGGATGCAAGCAGGAGAGAGAATCAACTAGGTACGCTGTTGGTCTTAGCTCAGAATGCAGCTTCAAGCAGGAGAGAGAATCAACTAGGTACGCTGTCGGTCTTCGCTCAGAATGCAGCTTCAAATAAGGAAAATACAAATAAGAAAGAAAACGGAAATTCCCTTTATCATTTTTGTGCACTAATCGATGATAGTCTACAGAGCAAGCAGTTATTTTTTAAAAAAGTTCTGCATAATTTCAACACAATGCCTTTTGCAATAGGGATGTAGATGAGAAATGTGTGGAACTCTTGGGCTACTGGCTGCAGCCTGACTTGCTTTGATGCCTTGTTTGTGTGGTCAGGGACAGTATTCTCTTCATGGTTGCTTTCATTTTGGGGGTGTTTATAAACATAAGTTAGTGATAATTTATTGGTTGTAGGGAGTAGAAATGAAATATTTTGTAAGCTTGGTAGAAAGCTGTAAATAATTTTGATAAAACACATTAATTGCATGGATATTTTGGACCTTAAAACATATTTTAACATGTTAAAAAATGAGTGCCCCTAGAAAATACTAGTAAGAGTTAGAAAATCAGGTTACACAGAAAGTTATACTAAGTATATTATAGTAATCAAAATATACTTATTAAATATTCTTTGTATCTATTAATTAAAAATTTGACATACTAACTTCAGCAAGTTATAATAGGATGTGGCGTGTCCTCTGATTTATTTAGCTAGTTTTCTTCCATTTAATAAGATATATTGACCAATTCATATTAAATACTAATGCAGGTAAAAAGTAAATGCCTACCATTGTGTTTCAGGTTAAGATAGCAGAGTTGAGTTTATACATTTAATTCTTGCTCCAAACTGATAGCAATGATAAACAAAATAGAAAAATTGAAAACCAAATCTATATGTTCAGGATTCAAAAAACAAGATTAACATCTTCAGGAACCAGAAACTACAAGAAATGAACCCTTTAAATGGGGCTAAAGCCATTAACATTCTGGCAGCAAGCCAGAATGAAGGCCTGGAGTTTCATTTCTGCCAGGTAAAGGGAGCCAGAGTTTCATATAAATATTAAAAAGTAGATTTCTATTTATATAAATTGAAATATGTATAAAAATATATTTATTAAAATAATGATATAATTGAGATTTAAAATGCAAGCGGCTTGCTATGCAAAGTGATAAGCCCAGGAACCTCTCTTTGACAGGCAAACCTGCACTGCAAGGAATGTTCAAGGAAGTTACTCAGAGAGAAAGAAAATGATGCAGATGGAAACTTAAATGTACACAAGGGAATGAGGAGGGTCATAAATGGTAAATACGCATGTTGGTAAATATTCTAGACAGATTTTGTTATTTAAAAGGTGACTTTGAATAATAACTGAGCATTGAAAGCAAAAATAGATTTTGATAAATTAAAGATGTGTATGTTAAACTCTGAATCAAGCTATTGCATCTCCTTTTCCTCCTGTTTCTTTCTTTTTCTCTCTTTCTTTCTCTCTCTCTCTTTCTCTTTTATAACACTTTAAAAAATGTAAAAACTATTCTCTGCTCACACGCCTTACAAAAATAGGTAATGGGCTTAATTTGGCCCATGGCCTACAGTTTGATAACCCCTGGATCTAAGCTGCCACCTGAAATGCTGGGGTAGGAGGGAAGTAAAAAAGGAAATTATACTGAAATGAGTAGAAATAAGGAGATAATAATGATAAAAACAGACATCAATGAAAAAGAAAGCAGGTATAACAGAAAAATCAATGAAACAAGAAGTTGGTATTGTAAAACAAAAATAATAAAATTGATGAGTCCCTAACAAGATAAGTAGAAGTCCCAAATTACCAATATTAGGGATGCAAGAACAGATATAACTAATAATCTTACATACTTTACAGTTGTTGGCCAGGGCTGGGTTTGAATCCGCCACCTCAGGTGTATGGGGCCAGTGCCCTACTCCGTTGAGCCACAGGCGCTGCCCCTTACATACTTTAAAGTGAGGGTAGGAGACTATTATAAAGAAATTTATAAAAGTTCAAAAGAAATGAAATTTCTTTCATAAGAACTTCGAAAAACTAAAATGGGACAAATTTCTTAAAAGAACCACATTACTAACACTAACTCAAGAAGAAAAGAAAATTTAATTCGTAACTTAAAATATTTCCACAAGGAAAACTCCAAGCTCAGATGATTTCTGTGGTGGTTTCTACCAAACATTTAAGGCAGAGGTAATACAAAATTTTTCAGAAAATAGAGAAAGAGGGAGTACATTTTATGAAGGCAGTTAATCCTGATACCAAAACAAAATAAAGACATTACAGCAAAGAAAACTACTACCCAAAGTCTCTTATGAATGTCATTCAAAAGTCCTTAACAAAATGTTAGCAAATTGAATTCAGAAATATGCAAAGAGGATAATACACCAGGATCAAAAGGGCTTTATCTCAGGATATAAGATTGGTTTAACAGTTAAAATCAATCACTGTCAATTCATTGACAGAATAAAGAAGAAAACTCAAATTATCTCAACAGATACAGAAAATGCATTGGACAAAATTCAACCCCCATTCAAGACAAAAACTTGGAACAGAAGAAAACCTCCTTGGTTTGACCAATGCACAGATGATGAACTCGCAACTAACATCATACTTAATGTTAAAAACTGAATGTTTTCCCCCTAAGATTGGGAGTAAGGCAAGTTTGCCTGTATTTACCACCTCTATCCAACCTTGAAATCCTAATCATTGCATTAAGGCAAGAAAAAGAAATAAAAGGCAAGCTGTTTGAAAAAAAAAAAGAAGTCAAACTGTTTTTATTTGAAATGGCATGGTAGTATTGCAGAAAATTTTAAGGAATCTACAAAACAAAAATCCTGTCAGAAATAAAGAGTGTAGGCTTGGTGCCTGTAGCTCAGTGGCTAGGGCACCAGCCACATACACTGGAGTTGGCAGGTTTGCACCCAGCCTGGGCCTGCCAAACAATGACAACTACAACAAAAAATAGCCGGGACTTGTGGCAGGCACCTGTAGTCCCAGCTACTTGGGAGGCTGAGGCAAGAGAATCACTTAAGCCAAAGAGTTTGAGGTTGCTGTGAGCTGTGACAGCACCGCACTCTATCGAGGGTGACATAGTGAGACTCTGTCTCAAAAAAACAAGTAACAACAAAAAAGAAATAAAGAGTGTGTTCAGCAAGGTCACAGACTACATGGTAAGTATATGAAACTCAACTGCATGTCTATGTACTAACAACAAATAAAAATTTACGTTTAAAAAACACCCTTTGAATAGAATCAAAAACATGAAATGATTAGAAATAAATTTAATAGAATATGTTTAAGACCTGTACAATAAAAACTATAATGTATTAATGAGAGAAATCAAATAAGACCTAAATTATTAAGATGTATCATGTTCATGGATTAAATGATTCAACAGGGATAAGAGGTCAATTTTCTCCACAGTGATCCACATATTCAACATAATCTCCATCAACATTTAAAGCTGGTTATTATTATTTTTTTTTGAGTTTTGGTAGAAATTGGTAAGTCAACTTAAAATTTGTATGGAGAAGCAAAAAACATAAAGTAGCCAGAACAATTTTGAAAATGAAGAGCAGTTTTGTATATTATCTGCTTTCAAGATTTCCCACAAGCTGCAGTGATTTAGACAATGTGGTATTGTTGGAAGAATAGGCCAATGGGATGAAAAAGTGCAAGCAGAGATAGGCGGCACATATACAGTCAACTCAATGGAGAAAAGATATTTTTTCCAAGAAATAGTGCCAATGTAATTGGATATCTACATACATGGAACTACATTATGTATCCTGTGCAAAAATTACTTCAAATGGATCATAATCCTAACCATATAAGCACAATCTATAAAACCTCTAGAGAAAACATAGGAGAAAATCTTAACAACTTCAGGTTAGACCAATAGTTCTTAAATAAGACACAAAAATCACAAAACATGAAATAACAAAATTGATAAATCAGACTTCACCAAAATTAAAAAGTGCTCCTTTTCTTAATCCAGCATCAAGAAAATAAAAAGACAATCCACAGCTTGGGAGAAAATATTTGCAATTCCTGTTTCTAACAAAACAGTGAGCAGAAAATGTGAACAAACACTTTTCAAAAGAATCTAGGCCAATGGCCATTAGCACAGGAAAAGATGTGCAGCATCACTGGCCGTCAGTCAAATATAAAGTAAAACCACATTGAAATACACCCTGCAGAATGTCTGAAATTAAATTTTGTCAAGGATGCAGAGCAACTGGAACTCTCATCATCTCTGACAGAATGAAAAATGACAAACGTTTTGCAAAACAATTCAACGATTTCTTATAAAGTTCAACATACACTTACCATAGGACTCAGCAATTGTGCTTCTAAATATTTTATCCAAAAGAAATAAAATTTCTGTTCACAAAAAAGCATGTACATGTATATAAATAACACTTTTATACATAATAGCCCCAAACTTTCTCTCTCTCCCCACCCTTTTTTTTGAGACACAGTGTCTCTGTCACCCTGGGTAGAGTGCTTTGGTATCTTCATAGCTCACATCAACCTCAAATTCTTGAGGTCAATCGATCCTCTTGCCTTAGCTTCCCAAGTAGCTGAGACTACAGGGACCCACCACAATGCCCAGCTAATTTATCTACTTTTTTTTTTTTTTGGTAGAGACAGGGGTCTCGCTCTTGCTCAGGCTGGTCTCCAATTCCTTGAGCTCAAGCAATCCATCCACCTTGGCCTCCCAGAGTACTAGGATGATAGGTGTGATCCACCGCTCCTGGCAATAACCCAAATGTCTATTTAATTGGGTGAATGGAAAAAAAAATTGTGGCATATCCATACAATGGAGTAACATTCATTACGAAAAGAAATAATTGCTGGTATATACAATCGCATCAACAAGTCTCCACAAGATGATGAACAAAGACAGCCAGACACCAAAGGGTACACATTATAAAATTCCACTTGTAGAAACATCTAAAAACAACAAGCATAATTTATAGTAATGGAAATCGAAGAAGTGATTACTTGAAGCTAAAAAATGCCTGAGGAACATTTAGAGGATAGAACATGTCCATCCCATGTAGTGGTCTCACAACTATATACATTTGTAAATCACCTGGCTCTATTCACTCAAACAGTATATTTTACTGAATATAAATTTCACTTGAGTTAATTTAATTTCTCAAAGTTCAGTCTTGTTAATTGCTAGAATGCTGTATGAGTTGGTGGGCCAAATGGCTCATTAAGATGCAGATCAGAAATGCACCTGCCAGTCAGTCACATGTGGTTAAAAGCAATTTATTGTTCATGTGCATGTTTGTTTGGCCTGATTTTCCTGATCTAATATGTGTCCATTGTGGAACTGCGCATGCTGGACGTAACTGTCCAGGCTAGGGTGCACAGAAAATGTATATAGTTATGTTTAAGATCAGTACAGCAAATAGGGACCTAAAGTTGTTCTAAGATTAAACTTGTTTGGACTGGAATTATGATCAATGACTCAATTCTTCTTCCTAGGATAGGTAAATGGTTAAAACGAGAGGATGTTTATCTATATCCAGCTTGAATTTAATGAATCCAATGTCCTGAATCCTATATCATTTAGTCATTTGACAAATATTCAGCAATACTACTTAGTTTTTAAAGTTAATCTCCATATTTATGTCTCTCAGTACACACAAACCATCTGTTTTCTCTCCTACTCAAATAAATCTGGAAAAAATATGTTGCTATATCATGAAAATAAGGCTTTTTGGCCCACTACATGTATCAAAAATTAAAATATACTTGTTTACACAGTCAGTAATATAACTCTTAAAGAACCAACTTAAAGGGGTTGTCAAGGTGGAAAACAGGTAATAAGTGAGGAAAGGGTAGGGTTAAGGTCAGGACCAAGTAGCAGGTGCTGCCAGAGGGCCACCTTCAATACAGTGGTAAATTTGGATGCTGTAGCTTGACAGGCATGCAGAGCCCTAGGGGTCACCATAGGCTTAGGGCAAAGAGACTATTTCCAGATTCACCTACTGAGAGGACTAGAACTGGTTGACAGAAGCTAGAAGGGCTGAGTGCAGGTTGAGAGGGCTCCTTTGATATTTGAAGACGATCAAGCAGGGGCTGACACCTGAAGTCATACGAACTCTGCTATGACATCCAGGACACCCCAAGATAGGGAGCAGCAGTGTCATTGGTGAATACTTGCTTTTCTGGTGGCAAGCTGGCAGGCAGCATCATTTTAGGGTGAGCAAGAACTAGACCTTCTGCTTTTTTTTTTTCTCTTTGTGGAGAAAGAGGAAAGGAAGATAACATTTACTGCACTTATTATAAGCCCTCCACAGGCACTTTGCTCAGGATTTCTAATCTCCTCTCCACTTATTATTCACATTTTCATAATAGGAAGCCATGAAACTGAGGTGCAGAAAAAATGTTGGGGTGGCGCCTGTGGCTCAGTGAGTAGGGGACCAGTCCCATATACCAAAGATGGTGGGTTCAAACCTAGCCTTGGCCAAACTGCAACAAAAAATAACTAGGCATTGTTGTGGGTGCCTATAATCCCAGCTACTTAGGAAGCTGAGGCAAGAGAATCTCCTAAGCCCAGGAGTTGGAGATATATGTGAGCTAAGGCACCACAGCACTCTACCAAGGGCAATAAAGTGAGACTCTGTCTCTAAAAAAAAAAAAAGTTACACGTTTATTAAAGAATTAAGCTCAGATCTGTTTTCCCTCATAAACTGTGTTCTTTCTACAACCTTGTAGGGCCAGCAGGTCATTTTTGTCAGTACATCAAACATTGCGAAGGCCTTTATGGACAGACTATGACTAATAAAATTCACAGGAGACTGATTCATTAAAAGAGTTATAGTTTATAAATATACAATGAGAAACAAAACTGACAAGACGGACGAGAGGGCTTGAATGGAATCAATAATTTAGTGCATTCTTTCACTAAATTCAAGAGTTACCTGGGAAGCTAAATTATATTCAGAATGCTGCTTGGTCAGCGTAAGTCAGAAACAAAGGACTGGGCTGATCTTTAGTATAATGTTCCTCCTTTAAAACAGACTGAGGTTGGCTTCCCCACTTGTGTGAATGGGTTACTATTACCAATGTCCCTTGGACAGTGCTGAGTACATACTACCACAGCCATTATACGCACGTGCGCCATGAACATGCTTCTCTCTTTCAGATTCATTTACATTTAGTCATTTGGTACATATTGTATATTTCTCCTGGCCTGATTATTCTAGGCACTGGGAATAAAATAGTAAGTAAAAATAGTTGGTGTCCTTGCTTTTTTGATGGAGTGCTAAAAAAAAAATCAGAAAAAAAGAAATTAAAACATTGACTTAGCTCTGGCTTTAGATATGCAAAGGGAGCTGTTTTTACAACCGGATTTTATATAATGCTCTTCCCCACAAATCACTATACTTCAAAAGTCTGTGGAGAGCTGGTTGTCACGGCTGGGTGTCACCTGCAGAAGGTAAGTCAATGGCTGAGAATCTCAGAATGCTTCCTGTAAAAGTCAGTAGTTCTCAGGCAGTTTTTAATCTGTGACATTCCTGAGTGTTCCTGCAGCTTCTCTTAACTCGGAGGATACCGACTTCTTCAAAGATTTACTAAATCTCTGAAGAAACCCTGTAAGCAAGAAATCACAGGAGCATTTATTATACTCATACAAGAAATGTCATCCATTTTGAGTGCTGTCTGCTCCCAGGAGACTCTGGATTGGTCCTCAGCTAGCTTTTGTGATTAGACCTCCCTGAAATTGACTTTGGCCGGTCAATCAGAACTACGTCAGAAACACTTCCACAAATTCCTACCGGCGACCGGGGGATTTTGTGTGGTGCTGTTACCCCTCTCACCACTGAGAACTCCAGTACCCTGATTCTGTCTGCTTACTTTTTATTCTAGGATTTTTACTGTTTTAACATACCAGGAGAAATGAGAGAGTTGATGGCTTAAAATTGAAACTCCTGATTATCTAAGAATTTGATCAAAATGCCGCTTGTAAATGAATCTATCCTAATTATGAAGGCAGCCCTTGCTTTCTGCTCCCCAACCCCTAGCAAAATAAAGTTAAACAGCAATCTTTAATACAATAAAAATTCCCTGCTTCTCCTAGCGATTTGGTGAAGTTCAAATGGTAGATGTAAATTGAACAACTTTTGCCCTTCAAACCCCAGCCTGGCACTTCTTAGCTCAGTCATCATGAGCAAGGTCTTCACCTCTCCACACCTGAGTGTCCTTTCTTGTATAAAATGAGGATAATAATTGTGCGTATCTTGAGGGCTGTTCCCAGGGTTAAAGGAGTTATTGCATGTAAGCTCCTAGAAAAATTCTTGACAAAGAGTATGTGCTTAATAAACACTGTTTTAGCTTGCTACAAAGCAGTGACCAGCATAGGCACACACCCCTTGGCACCCACTTTTCTTCTAACTTGCCTTTTCCGTGACCTTGCTTCCCTGGGATTGCACTCCCTAATTAAATCATATAAGATACACCACTGCCTGAGGTTCCTCTTCCGGAGGTGGGGCAGGATGATCTCTAAGAGGCCTTAGGACAACAAAAATCACTTTTTTGTGTGTGTGTGTGTGTGTGTGTAAAGAAAGTGAGCTTGCAGTTAGAAGACCTAGTTTTATGTCCCAGTTTTAATTATGGTATCTGGGTGACCTTGAGCTAGTCATTTCACCTCCTCAAATGTTGGCTTTCCTTTTGGTAAATGAGGATAAAAGGTACTTGTTGTTTTCATAGGAAAAATAGCTTTCTGTACAAAATGATTGTGAGGGTTCTCTGGATACTTACATGAAAGCAGTCTGTAACTGTACCGCCGCACACATCTGCGTCTGGTGAGGGACAGTCCTCCTCTGTGCCAGCTCACCTTTCTGTAACTCGGGATATCTGCTCCCTTCTCTGTCCACAAAGAGAGAGGACTGGGGAGACTTCCTCAGACCTCTTGCTCTCTCCCCACCAGTAAGCAGAATGACCCAGGTTTTCAGCAGGTAGGATGCATAGTTCATTTTTGCCCTCAGGAACCTCCATGAAATCAGTTGTGGTTCATGCTCATTCATTCATCCCAGTCCTGTTTTTAACTTTCTGCTCCCCTCTTACCAGAAGCTCATTTGTCCCTCCAACATGTAAAGGCCTGTGATGGCTTACTTTCTCCCTGTCCTGCCAGTGATGGTGCATGAGGCCAGCCTGCTAACCTTGCACCGTATTAGAATAGACAAGTGTATTTAATATCTTTTCTTCAGGTTTGGCTGTCCTCAAAGCCAGTCCCTAAGACTTGGGGCGGGGAGGGCAAAGTTTAAATTCATTTAGTCTAACCTACATGACACCATAGTTTACAGAAGCCTTGATGTCTAGGTTTGATCAACAGCTAAGGAAGCCTATTCTCTATTTCATCAGAATCTGGAAAAGAATAAAGATGTCTCCTCAAGCTCCACCCCCTCAACTTCTAGCAATAGCTATAACATAAGAGTCAATATTGTCCCCAAATAGTCATTACTTTTATCTCTCAACTGATGCTAAATCTTCAAAATAGAAAAGCAAATTTGGAAAGGTAAATATGCAATCACATTACCCTTGAAAATAAAACGAGAGAAAAAAAGTCTGTTTAGAGAGCCAGATGTAAAAACTTTTAACAAGAAACAGATCCTATCTGCATTGAACTATATTTAGACAGAAAGCCATCTGGCCACAGTCCAATTTTACCTCCATGTTCTGTTCAAAACTTAGCACACTCCCTCTGTCTGTTCAACATAATATACCATAAGCAGCAGGCACTGGGTTATTTAATAAAGATTTTGACTGCCAGCAGCAACAACTCTAAAAATAATCAGGATAACCAACATACTTCACTGAATTTCTATAGGACAGAAAAAGTGGTTAAAATACTTACGACTGAAAATATTAAAGCCAGCATACCACTGCTATTTCAAATTAATTAGAAAGACTTCTATCTCATTAGTGGGATCTGTTTCACTCCAGTATGCGAACTCCAAAGGTTACATATTCTGGTGGATTCATGTTATTCCAACTTAGCTAGGATGAAACAATTTTTTACAGTGCTCTTCTCTGAACAGTTCCACACTGGTGTGGACCACAAGAGATATTCTGCATGAGGTTTAGACGGTGAAAGTAAAGCAGAGGTCGGGGGGGGGTGCGCCTGTGGCTCAAAGGAGTAGGGTGCTGGCCCCATGTGCCGGAGGTGGCGGGTTCAAACCCAGCCCCAGACAAAAACTGCAAAAAAAAAAAAAAAAAAAAGCAGAGGTCTTTTATTCTCAGCAGTCAGTGGACCAAACTTTGTTGTAGCTCTCAACATACCATCACTGATTCCCTGGCTCACTCTGTTTGCATGTAGCAGACAGAATCAGGCAAGCAGCTATATCAGCTCCTACCAGATCCTTTTTCAGCTTGTCTGGCTTTGGGGCCAGGTACATGTGTAGCTCCCATAGGACACCCAGTTCATCAAATTTGGAGGCTTGAAGCCAGTAAGAGACTAACATAGCTTCCCATTCACCCTTGTGGGTTCCAGTTCTCCCCTGATTCATGTGCATTTCCCCTTCCTAGTGGCCTCAAATTCCAGCACCAAATATAAAGAAAGGTAACAGACTTACATGGACTGTTTAACAAGGTCCCACAAATATGTAAGGTCAAATTCTTTTAATAAACCCCAATGGTTCTGCTTCTCCAATTGAACTTTGATTTGATACTGGAAGTGGTTGCCCAGGAACAGAACCTTTAGGGTGGGTTCTCTGAATAGGTTTTGTGTTATCAAAATTGATTCTCTGATGCTATTAGATTTAGAGTCATTAATGACCATGTTCCAAGTGATAATATCTAATGAAGTGCAGCGGAGAGTTTAAGCTCATGGAATTCACTGATATGATTACATCCCTTATTCTAAAGCAGCTGGCCTGATAGAAGAGTAGAATGGTTTTGTGAAGACTCGGTAACGGATGGCCACGCAAGGCCTGGAGTAATGTCTTCCAGAATATGGCATATGCTCTAAATCAATGACCAATAGGCAGTGCAATTATGCCCATAGCTAAAATTTTCAGATCTAGGACTCAAAGGGCTAGAAATGGGGTAGCCATTCTCACTAAAGATTGACTAGTGAAACTTTTGCTTCCTGTACTCATGACTTAGGAGTCTGGTGATCTTAGATGTGTCAGATTTCAAATGAGAAATGTTTCCACCTGAAAACACAGCAATGATTCCACAAAATTGAAAGTTGAGGCTGCCTCTTTAGGCAATCATGCCAGCAAACTATCAGGCAAAGAAGAGAGCTACCGTGTTGGCTGGGATGATTGATCCTCTTTATAAAGGTGGGATTGGGCTGCTGCTACACAATGGGGGTAAAGAGGAGCATATCTAGAATGCAGGGGACCCAATAGGGCACCTCTCAGTTTTCCCATATTCTGGACTGAGTCAATGGAAAATTGCATCAGCCCAATTCAGGCAGGACTGCTGACTCTGTGAGAATTAAGTTTTAGGTAACTGTATTAGGCAAGGAGCCATGACCATCTGGAGGGCTTGCTGAGGGCAAAGGGAATGGGTAGCAGAGGATGGTGGTTTTACTTATCAACTATGACCACATGATGAGTTATCAAAACAAAGTCTGTCTTAGTTTGAGTATTCTTAGTCATTTTGATATAAAAATGTATTTTTTCTTCCCTTGTTTTATTCTTCTACTATATAATAGATGTTAATAGTAGCTAACCTTGTACCTCAGTATTAAAGTTGCAGGATGTCAAGGAGAAATGTGACTCAGTAGAAGAGGAACACACATCACCTAACAGTGGGTAAATAGTCTCTGTAGTTTGGGGGTAAAAGTCACTATGTTTTCCATTGTGTGACTTTAAACACAGTTAAAGGAGGTGGATGTGGATGAGAAGTTGACAGGGGGTGGAATGTAAAGGATTTATATTGTGTCTACTTAGCTAAACTGAAACTACAATTTCCAGAATCCCATATTAACATGGGTCACAGGGATCTGGATGACAGAAGAGGCAGCCGTGTTTCTTTAATGCTGAGAAAGTGGGTGTGGAGGCACCTTGCTGTGCAGCTGGTACACGGCTCTATCTGCTCACTCACCTGTTAGCCTCAGGCAACCATGGGGGGCTGCTCAGCTCCCCCCACCCCAACCTCCCTCAGCTCTGCTCAACCCTAGGCTAGCTGTGCATTCAGCTTTATCATGAAAGATGCCTCAGCCTCAGCGAGGAGGCTTGAGGGTGTTGAGTGGGCAATGTGAGTTCCAGTTTATCATGATTCTGGTTGACACATCTGAGTTCCATTTTGTCTTCTCTCTCCCCCTCACTTCACACATGGTTTTTTCCTCTTTCCAAGTGCTTACCCTTCTGACTTCAAGCTTCAGCACAGATGCAAGAACAACAGTTTTACTTGGACTGTTTAACCAACTCCCATTAATTGTATAAGGTGAAAGGTATATATGACTATCAGGTCATGCACACACTCGGTGGCCATATATAGAGTCAGAGGCCACATAGCAATGTTTTGGTTAATGACAAAGTGCATATATTATGGTGGGCCCATAGATTGTAATGCAGTTACCTGAACCAATTTTTTATCCTTAATATTGTGTTTTTCCTGTACTTTTTCTATGATTATATATATATTTAGGTTCACAAATACTTACCACTGCGTTACAATTAACAATACTCAGCATAGCGACACGCTGTATAGGTCTGTAGCCTAGGGAGGTAGTAGGCTAAGCCCTCTCATTGGTAAGGACACTCTATGATGTTTACACAATGGTGAGATCACCTGATGATGCGTTTCTCAGAATGTATCTCTGTCATTAAGTGATGCATAACTGTGTCTGTGTCTGTACACACACACATACCACTATAAGCTGCTGGCTGTGTGTATATATACTTCTACAGTTATAGGGACACAAAACAGGTGCTTTTTATTCAGACAGACAATTGAATAGAATTAAAAGATGGCTCAAAGGGATACACTTCACATCTTACGGTAATAGAAGCATATTCTCTTACAGTTCTGTAGGTCAGAAGTCCAGTGGGCTTGGCTGAGTCCCTGCTCCAGGTCTCATGAGGCTGAACTCACAGTAGCAGTCAGGCTGGGCTTTTGTCGTGAGAGTCTGTAGGACTTGCCTCCAGTTGTCCTTTGGGACGTTGTCAATTCTGCAGTCCCTGGTTCCTTGGTGGCTATTGGCTAAGATAGTTCTCAGCCTCTATTCCCTGGTTGATGGCCTATTTTACCTTCAAAGCCAGCAGCTGTGGGTCAAGCCCTTCTTATCTTCCACTTTATCTGTCTCACCTGCCCCGCCTCCAGCTGTAGGAAGATGTGTGCTTAAAAGAGTCAGGTGAGGACCCTGGGCCCACCTGAACAACCCAGCTGCCCTCCTTCTCTCCCAGTCAGCTGATTAGTACCCTTCACAGCAGTACCCAGTTAGTATTTGAGTGAATAAGCACGTGCTGGAAATCTTGGGGCACATATTTAAAACTCACCTATCATGAAGGCCATTTGGCCCTAATTCTAGAGTTTAAAGTACAAATCGAAGGCTATGGCAAGGAAGAGCTGGATCAGGTCACAGGCAGACTCATATGCCATGCTACGGAACAGAGCCTTTAATTTATAAGTCTTTGAATGGGTTTAGTAAGGAGTTCAGTTTTGTGTTTTAGTTGAATTTCTTTTTTTCTTTTTTTTTTTTTTAATAGGAAAGCTCTGGACTTTAATCAAATCCTTAGTTCTTTTTTTTTTTAATTTGATGTCTTTATTATTAAATCATAGCTGTGTACAATAGTGCAATCAAGGGGTACAATGTGCTGGTTTCATATGCAATCTGAACTAGTTGAATTTCTAAGATGCAAGCAAAGAAGGCCAGAGATTTGTCACAACTCAAGGATAAGTTGAGCGTGGACTATGAGAATAATGGTGGAAATTAACAAAAAGTTATGCATTCTAGAAGTATCTAGACAGTAAAATTTCCAGGACTTGGATGCTGGAGATATGAAAGAATGGAAGGGAGTGTCAAAGTTTCTGGCTGGAGGAAGATTACTAAGAGTGTGATGGTGGCACAGGAAGCAAGTGGGTCTAGGCGAGGGTAGGCAGGGAGTCAGAGCTCCTATTTTGGTTAAAGAGCCTAATGCACTGGAGGTTTATGAGGAAAATACAAATTTCTTTGTGTATTGTTTGGTTGTTTTTTGTTTGTTTTCATGGTAATGGAGTAACAGTTTAGAAAGAGCAAGGGAGCAGGTTCATTATATCACTTAAAAATTATAGTTATTTGGAAATAAGCAGAAAAAAAAGTAACCTCCTAAAATTAATTGTAAAGATTTTTGAATGCAAATTTCATCTGATTACAGTATCAAACCCTGTCCAGTTATGGTTAGCCTTCTGTTTCTCATGGAGAATGTTTGCTTGCTCACAACTTTAGTATATGAGTAATGGAGGTTAAAGGAGAGAGAGAGAGTGAAAAAAAAAAGAAAAGGAAATTACTTAATATATATAAAGAAATGAGGGATTCCTCTTGCCTATACCCTACATCCACCCCAGCTTTAGAGGTGGATTCATTTTCTTTTCTGACATTCAGGATGTTACTTATAAAGAAAAAAAGAAAGTGGGCAATAAGATTTAGAGACCCAGCCACATGGCATGAACCACTGGGAGGAGGATTAGAAAATAAAAAAGCACCTGTAAATTCTGCTGCTTTTGCCCATCAGAAGTTTCCTCTGAATTAAAGAATTAATGGCAAAGGTCAAACTCAACAGTTTCCAAACCAGAAGGTTATCAATGTTGATAATTGAGTCTATAAAGCATGAAGTACTTAATATATTTTTAGGAATTATAATAGAAAGTGACTGTAACTTCATTAAAAACCCAATTACAATATGAATTGATTGTATTGTAGGTACCAGACTTTCCTCCTATTATATGCACGGTGAAAAACTTCAAGTTTCTTCCTTTGTGCATTTTGATAACTCAAAATCAATGGCAATGTTTCAATGAAAGGATAATCTTGTAAGAATTGTCTCATCTTAATTATGTTTTTCTTAGAAAATTGTGCATAGCACAACTCTCTTATATAAGCTACATAGATCACACACATGTACCATAAAATAGGCTTTTGTGCCCGTGGCTTTTATTTAAACCTTTGACTTTATACACTTGGTCCATTGCATCATTAATCTTCAGAGAAATAACCCAAAACTTGTATTTTTTTTTTGTTCGCGTACCTATATTTTATTTTTTTACTCTTGGAAAATTTCCCATTATTTCCATTAAAAGTAAGCAACAGGAAACCTTTACCTTGGACTGAAAATGGGAAGTGATCTGCTGAATTAAACATGAAACCATGAGGTGTTTTCACAGCTTGTGGGAACATTCCACGTCGTTTACCCATTAACTGGAGGGCTGCTGATATGCTGCAGAGATCAGGGACTTCAGCTAGATGTGGGTGACTTTTTTCCTGACTTCTCATTATCACCGCCATCACCCTAGCTGGGGCCCTCATTATCTCTCACCGGGACCTTCCTCACAGCCTCCTGGTTCCCTCCAAATCAGTGCCCTTTTGAACCTGTGCCTTCAAAATGTCCCTGGAAGATTTGCTGTCCCAAAATGCTGTGCTGATGCTGTCACGTCTCTCCTGGGAAGTTTTGGATAGCTCCCTGCTTATCAAACTTGATGCCAGCTCCCCAGCCAGCAGCTTGGAGGGTCTTTGGAGCACTGGCCCCTCCTCTTCTTCCAGAATCTTCTCTCCTCTTTACCTCTCCTCTGCTGTCAACCAGACTCCATCTTCCTGTTCATCTAACCTCCCCATTTCTTTCTTGTTTCCATAATTGTGCTAACTCTTCCACGTCAATTGTCCTTTCTTCTTGTACTGATGATTTTTACCTGTCAAAAAATGCCACCAGCCATGCCAAGCTTCTCTTAACTGCAACCTCTTCCATGAATGTATTTCTCCCTGACCATCTTTCTCCCCTTCTCAGGCCGGATGAACCCTTCTGCTCATATACCTCTCGGGGTGTTTATCTTATTCTGATTTTTATTGTAGTTATTTGTGTATTTATTTTCTTTCCTCAAAGTAATGTTTTTCAATTTCTTTAGCCCATAGTCCCTTTTGAAAATAATAAATCCAATACCCACATTTTAATGTTTTTGAGATTTCCAAAGAAATGGATTCTATGACGAATAAAGAAATCAAAGTAAGTGTATTAATTATGCTCTTTTAAAAACTGTAATGACTCTTCTGAAAATCTTCTCATCAGCTGATAATTATAACCCAAGTAGATTATGCTGAAAATGTATATATAATGTTTAGCACAGAACCTGTTGCATGGTAACTGCTCAGTAAATATTAGCTATTTTTATGATTTTGATTAGTTCCTCAAGAGCAAGGATGTCAACTGTTGGTTGCAATATTCACAACTAACTGGTCCATTAAATCATATCGTTTCTACTTTGTGGCAAATTCAAGATCATGTCTTCTCAGTAATGATAATCAGCAGTAACAATGCATTCCACCTTTTTATGACATAGCTTATGGGCCTAAATAAATGAAACAGTAGCCTGGAGGCAACAATGTGAACACCATGTAGGTAGTTGATTCTGGCCATTTCTGGGCAAGCCCGTGGGTTCAACATGAGATTGTTTTCACATCAGAAGAGATAAACAAGATACTTTTATCAGTATTTCAGCAAATCAGGCAATAATCATTTCAGATCATCAGCGTATCATCTCAGGGGTCCGATAGGAAATGTGTCACATGATTCAAACAACCTGTTAAACCCACGCAAGAGAAAATATTTCAATGTTTTCAAACCAATGATCTCAAACGAGGGATTATGTAACAAAAGGACAAATGAAGGCTGTCTTACTCCTACTATAACTTGGTAAAAACATGGTGAAGTACGTATGCACTTGGAATCACCCCAAACAGGACTTTCCTGAAGTTTTAAGTTATAAAAATTAGCTAAGAAGTCTCAGAATTAAGCCAATATCAGAAGATAAAGTTGGAAGCCAAATTGGATCACCTGTGTTTTAAAAAAAAGCTATGAGCATTTTTTGGTCAGATGACTTAGAAAGATAAAATCCAGAAAAGCATGCTCACAGTAGAGTGTATCATTTAGTGCTGATCAAATACTATCAAACATTCCAGAAAACATGACATTGTCCCTCACAGTTAATTTTACTATTTGTTATTTTTTAAAAATAAAACACATTCTATATGAAATGAAGTAGCCGTCCTGGTGCTACTTGATCCAGGCAGATACTGGCATTGTTAGGACTGAGGTAAAGAACTACGAGTTCAAAGCAGCACATTAACTTCGTAGTGAATCTTATCAATTGAGTCCTTGACATCATTTTTAACTTCCTTATCTTTAAATTGCAAAAGAGTACAACAAATAATTTTCATTAACTTGATTAAGACTTCTAAACAAATACCTAAGCAAGCTTCCAAGAATCTTAGGATGTGTTTTCTGTATTTATGCCCTGCCCTTTCTGGGCCAAGGTTGGGGCCTAGTCAAGAAGGGGACAGTCTTTGTCACACTGCTGTCTCCACACCAGTCTTCCAGGTCCTCTGCTCCTTGTCCCCGCTCTGAAGGACATTCCCTACTGTTTACCCTCCCCAGAGTCTCCTTCTTGGGGTATAAAATGGGCCATGTTTGTAATAAAGAGATCCTGTCCCACGTTCTGCTTATACAGAAGACACTCTGATGGTCTCTGGCTGATGTTTAGTTGAGAAGACCTGGCCTTTGTCTTCAGGTTCAAGGATGGCTTCTAAGGGGAGGGGACTCAGGAGCTGAGGTCTACGTGATGAGGAGGCTCTGGAGAGGGAAAACAATGGGGAATGTCCTTCAGAGTGGGGACAAGGAGCAGAGGACCTGGAACACTGGTGTGGAGACAGCAGTGTGACAAAGACTGTCACCTTCTTGACTAGGCCCCAACCTTGGCCCTATCCCTCTTTGGCCAACCCAGCCCAGTTTGAGCAAGAATCCCCCACCCCTCAGGTTCAAACCCAGCCCCGGCCAAAAACTGCAAAAAAAAAAGAACTTCACCTACTTAAAATTTGTGCAATCTACCATATGTTATACCTCAATCAAATAGTAATAAATCAAAGCTCTCTTAAAAAAAAAAATCCCCTACCCTTGATATCTGATGCCCCTGCCCTGCCTTTAGCAAGAATCTCCTATCCCCAATGTTTCCTCTTACTCCGTCCACTGAAAACTTGTCCTTTTTCTTGGAGCTCTCTCTCTTATTAAGATAGTCTTGACATCAATTGCAACAGTCCTGTATAAAGCCTTCTTTACAGTTTTAACAAGAGCAGAGAGTGAGGAGGAGACAGAGGGAAAAGGAGTCAGGGGAGGTAGATGGGCCAGACCCGGTAGAGGCTCTCAGCATTAATGATTTTGGCCTCTATTAAAAGAGAACAGAAAGGCACAGTTTTAAGGCAGTTAGTGACATGGTCAGATTTGCATACTCGAAATACCCTTCTGGCCTTTGACAAAGAGCCACAATAACACCATTGAAAAAAATTCTTTACAGTATGTACAGGGACTTGGAAGAAAATTGAGCTCACTTCTACATATGGAAATGTACACCACTAGTGGCCGAGGCTGAATCTGAATGGTTTGAAATTTTTGTCCGCCTATAGCCTATTCATGCTCTTCAGCTCCATTTTCCTCACCTCAGTCCTCCTGTAACTGCAAGATATTAACAGCGACTGGCTGTGACAATCTCAGCTACAAAATCCTCGGGTTGGCAGTGGGCTCCTTGGGGTTCTCCAGTCCTTCCAACAGCCCCACCTGAGATAGATGTGGGGCTCAGAGGCACAGCATTTGCTCACAGGGCAATTTATACCCAGTCTCCAGTTTAAGATAGGGTGACATGTAGGTGTTATATTTTGAGAAAGCTCCTTTTTAACTTCACATTGTACGTGGTGGTAATGGGGATGGGGGTAGGGTGTTGTAACACAGAGAAACCGTTAAGGACCATAAAAGCTTGAGGCAAGATATGTTTATTGAGGTTAGCAGTGTAAGGGCATTTGTTGGGAGAAATAAAAAAAGAAGTGAAAGAAAAGGCTAAGAGTTTCATATTATGAAACCACGCTCGGGTAGGGATGGCAAGGGAGAGGCAGGCACCCAAAGTGGGAGCTGGTTACCTTGACAATGGGCTCCACATGGAAAGGAAACCAGAATCCCAAAAGGATCAGGTGAAAAGTATGAAACTCAATCTGTCAACTGCTGTGAATCCGCAGATAGCATGCCCTGGATGTGACAGGCCGGATCAGCAACTCCAGTATCTTAGAGAAACTCTGAATTCTCTCCCTCCATCCCAGAATATGATTTCATTCTCGTTTGCAGGGACACATACCCTTATCTGCACAGCTTCCATCTGCTTTTCAGGAGATCATCTTCACATAAATTTTCTTTTTGTCTTTGGAAATTGCCTCAAAATCCAAATATGCCACCTCCTTACTAAACTTGCTTTACTAACAACTTTGTTTTTCTACGACTAAAAAATTACATTACGTTATGCTCTGTAAGAGTCGCCCACCCCCTGCTGTGTTGTGGGAAGGTGCTTTGTGTTCAGGTGAGCTAACTGTCAGCACCGGTAAAATCTCATGACTCGGCTCCTGTCTCCTTGGAGGCCTGTTTTCTCTGCCTTGTTCATGGTTTGTTATCTTGCTCCATAAGTGTTTGAGAACAGGACTGAGTATTTGACAGGGGGAAGCATGAATCATGTCCGATGAGGCTTTTCCAATGAGCAATAGAGGCATTTTAAGAAAGTGAGCAGGGTGCGTTTACGTACTCTCTGTGTATGACTAACAGTGATGACAACAAACAAAAGGACTTGCTGTCCTGTAGGTACAAGGCAAGATTATACTCTAATAGAGAGCAGAGTCGCTTCTGAGCCATTATATAAAAACAGATTGCAATCAAGGCCTCCTGGCGCCCTCACCACACAGACGCAGGTATTTTTAAAAGCTGGAAAACTAGGCAAGAATAATGGGCATCACATGAACTTTTTCCCTCCCACTACTCCTGTGGGTGGCAATCAGCAGTGGCTAGTATGTGGCAATTGACCTTTATGTAAATGAATGAGCATTAGAGTACAGCATTGATTAGTGAGAATTTTGCTTTCATTAAGCAGTAGGAATTGTGGCTTGCTATTTGGGTCAGAAAAGCTTGACGCGATTAGAGTTTTAATTAGAAGCATGCTAGCCTTAATTACCTGTTTGTCACTCCTGTTTGATGTCAGTGGAAATGGTCCTCCTTTTGATTCCTAGTCCTAACTTCCACCCCCAACCTATCCCCCATGGCCAGTTAAATTGGTTGGACTGAACTCCAAGACGTTTAGTATTGGAAAATCACCTTGATTGTGGGAGAGCGTCACAGGCTAAGAACACAGGTAATTAATTATATTCTGGGCTTCAGAAAAGCATCTACTTTTGTGGGAAGTAGCTACCTAAGAGCATCTGAGAATCCTTTTATGGTCCTCTGGTAGGTAGATGATAAAGTTGATTTGCACAAAACAGAGGCTGTTCCATTCCTGCCATCTAGTACCCAAAGCCCCCAGGTTATATCCCCCAGCAGCCTCATTGCAGCTCCAGGGATCATCCTCCCCAATGCTTGCAAGTACTGAACCCCCACCCAGGGCACTGGATAGTCTATCCAGGTAGGTTGACCTGGAGGAGGAAGCACAGATGGCCTGTGACATGGTGAAACCCTCAGGGAAGAAATCACTCCCCATTCGTCTGTGCCCCTCACGGCACACACATACAGATAAGTCCCCTCCAAACACACACAAACACAACTCTCCACAAACACAACCCACACACACACAAACACAACCCCCCTTAAACACAGAAACACAAACACAACCCCCCATAAACATATGCACGCACACACACACATACATATTCTGCCCCAGGGCTTACTGTGTCACTGAGCACACAGACTGACCAGTTAATCTGATGGTCCTCCTGGCTCTAGTCTCATCCAAACTAATTTATGTTAAGGTAGCATTTTGAGAAAGTTCTTTTTTTCTTTCTTTTTTTTTTTTATTGTTGGGGATTTATTGGGGGTATAAGAAACTAGGTTACACTGATTAAATTTGTTAGGTAAAGTCCCTTTTATAATTGTGTCCCACCTCCGAAGAGGTGTGTCATACACCCTAACCCTCCACCCCCTTCCTCCTTCCCTCTCTCCACTCTCCCATTCCCCAACCCCCCACCATGTACTAGGTCATCAATTGTCCTCATATCAGAATTGAGTACATTGGATTCTTGCTTCTCCATTCTTGTGATGCTTTACTAAGTAGAATGTATTTCAACTCCATCCAGGTTCATACAAAAAGATGTAAAGTCTCCATCATTTTTAGCAGCTGAATAGTATTCAACAGTATACATATACCACAGCTTGTTAATCCATTCCTGGATTGGTGGGCATTTAGGTTATTTCCACAGTTTGGTAATTGTAAACTGAGCCACGATAAACAGTCTAGTGTAAATGTTCTTATGATTAAAGGATTTTTTTTTCTTCTGGGTAGATACCCAGTAATGGGATTGCAGGATCAAATGGGAGATCTAGTTTGAGTTGAGAGTTCTTCATACTTCCTTACAAAAAGGTTGCATCAGTTTGCAGTCCTACCAGCAGTGTAAAAGTGTTCCCCTCTCCCCACATCCACACCAGCACCTGCAGCTTTGAGACTTTGTGAGGTAGGCCATTCTCACTGGGGTTAGGTGATATCTCAGGGTGGTTTTGATTTGCATTTCTGTAATAATTAGGGATGATGAGCATTTTTTCATATGTTTATTAGTCATTCATCTGTCTTCTTTAGAGAATGTTCTATTCATCTCTCTTACCCATTGACATAAGGGATTGTTGGCTTTTTTGTGTCAATTAATTTGAGTTCCCTATAGATCCTAGTTATCAAGCTTTTGTCTGATTCCTAATATGCAAATATCTTTTCCTATTCTGATGGTTGTTTATTTGCTTTTGTTGTTGTCTCCTTAGCTGTACAGAAGCTATTCAACTTAATTAAGTCCAATTTGTTTATTTTTGTTGTTGTTGCAATTGCCACTGGAGTCTTCTTCATAAAGTCTTTCCCCAGTCCGATAACTTCAAGTGTTTTCCCCAAAGTTTCTTGGAAAATTTTATTGTTTCATGCCTTAGATTTATGTCTTTTATCCATCTTGAATCAATTTTAGTGATTGGAGAAAGGTGCGGGTCCAATTTCAGTCTTTTACATGTGATCGTCCAGTTCTCCCAACACCATTTATTGAATAGGGATTCTTTCCCCCAGTGTATGTTCTTGTTTAGTTTATCAAAGATTAGGTGGCTGTAAGATGTTATTTTCATTTCATGTTTTTTTATTCGATTCCAGATGTCTATGTCTGTATTGTTGTGCCAATACCCTGCTATTTTGATCACTATGGCCTTGTAGTACAGCCAAGTCTGGTAGGCTGATGCTCCCAGCTTTGTTTGATTAATGTCCACAAATCAGAAGCCTTATAACCAAGATGAGAAGCTAATCAAGGACACAGTTATCTTCACAGTAGCTTCAAAAAAAAATGAAATACCTGGGAATATACCTAACAAAAGAGGTGAAAGACCTCTGTAAAGAAAATTACAAAACCATAAGAAAATAAATAGCAGAAGATACTAACAAATGGAAGAACATACCCGGCTCATGGCTGGGAATAATCATATTCTTGGTTAGTGTCAAAGTAAGAACCAAGGTGTTGTATAATTGTATATAGACATTTTAACAATGTTGTGTTAAAATGTCTATACGTCCCAAAGCAATCTACAGATTCAATGCAATCCCCATTAAAATACCAACATCATACTTTCAAGATTTGGAAAAAATAATTCTTCATTTTGTATGGAACCAGAAAAAAACCCATATAGACAAGGCAGTTCTTAGTCATGAGAAAGTTCATTTTAAACTCAAATGACTTGAATGAAACAATACCAAGTCATTGACACCTATTCTTAATATTTATTGAGTGTCACTATGTGCCTATGCTAAATACTTTGCAAATATTTAAATCTCTGTCTTATGTATTTGCACAAGACCACACTCATCCTGGCAATCCATCTCCAAAACCTGGACTCGTAAATGTTACTTTATATGAACAAGTTCACTTCTGAACTAGGATGCACAAGAAGGAGCCCATGTTCCTAGGGAAATAGACAGAATACATGTATCAAAGGTGGAAGAATGAGAGGCCTGGGATGCCAAAGAGTGTGGGAGATGGGGCAGGGTGGTCTGGGAGTTGTGGGTGGGGGGCCCACTGGAGAAGAGGGAGGCTCTGACACAGGCTGCTTGGTTCTTACTTTGACACTAAGGTTGGCCCTGGAATAACGTGGTATTTCCAGTGTGGGAGGAATTATCATCAAAGTTTTTTAAAATGTGTGTTTGCTTTTAGCCAATGATTTTAAAAGCACATGTCTCTCCAACTGTTGTGCTATTTTAAGTAGAGCTCATATGGAAGGGGGGAGGGAGGGAGGTTCTTTCCCACCTCTCCCAGAGGCTCCTGCTCTCTGCTTCACCCCTTCTCTCCTTGACTTGGTGGCTTTGCTCCTGGCCTTCGCTGCAAAGCTGTGGCATCCATCCCACAGCTCTTCTGTTTATAACTGTTCTTGCTTTTGTTATGTTTGTAAAATCTGTGATTTTGGACAATGTCACTGAGGCTCAGTGGTCTAAACTTGTTTGTCCCCAGTTTCCTACTTTAAGCCTACTTTAATGTTTGAGCCCTGATGATCACAGTTCACAAAGTCTGTATGTCTGAGTGAGACTGCATTTGACTATGAGCAACCAGATGGCCAAAACTTAAAAACCCATCAGGGCTTCACCTCCCAGAGAGGAGTCTGGGTTGTGTAAAGTTGGACAACAGCTCAGAGCTGCTGTCAGGGCCCAGATTCCTACTCACTAT
>CAUYRH010040497.1:0-20313 GCA_963574655.1 Perodicticus potto
CGGCCCCATATGCCAGAGGTGGCAGGTTCAAACCCAGCCCCAGCCAAAAACTGCAAAAAAAAAAAAAAAAAAAAAAAAAAAAAATTTTGTACATAATGAATCACTATTTGCAGAAAAACATAAACAAACACCGGCATATGGGGCCGGTGCCCCACTCACTGAGCCACAGGCACTGCCCAATGTACAACATGTTTTTAATGAATTTATTTCATTGTAGATGTAGGATAATTGCTCAGAAAAACATAGTAGGGAACTGGCCAAACCTTAAATACATATACACATATGTATGTATGTATGTATGTATGTATATATATTTAATGTAGCATGAACAGAAAATATAGAAAAGATTCAGAGGTAAGTAGTAATATTATGGAAGTATTAACAGAAGTTTTGAAGAACAATGGAATAATCTAGTTATTTATCTACCTCATCCAATGTTTTAGATTAGAAAAATCAATTGCCTTAATCACAATAATGGTTTAATTATTTACTATATGCAATCTAAATGAAATCTGAAAGGTTATCCTGTTGAAGATGAAGCATATAATATCATTGAGTGAGATTCAATAAAGTATTTTTAAATGTTCAACATTAAATAAAAAATTTCTTAGTTTTGTCATAATACTGAGTACAAATTTTGTCAGAGCACATCCCGATGAAAACATATTCTCCCTGAACTGTGAAACCTATGCAAAGAAATGTACTTGGTTTGAATGCCTATGAGGCAGTGAAACACATCCATCCGACAGTGTTTCATGCTGTATAATTCCAGCTTTGTGACATTGAATCATGAAACTATCGTGATACAAAACAATATCAATGGTTGTTGGAGTTAAAAGAGGCAAAGTATGAACAGGAGGAACATAGGATTTTTCATGAAGTGAAAATGCTCTATTTGAAACCATAATGGTGGGCGGCACCTGTGGCTCAGTGAGGAGGGCACCGGCCCCATATGCCGAAGATGGCAGTTTCAAACCCAGCCTCGCCCGAACTGCAAAACGGAAAAGTAGCCGGGCGTTGTGGCAGGCGCCTGTAGTCCCAGCTACTCGGGAGGCTGAGGCAAGAGAATCGCCTAAGCCCAAGAGCTGGAGATTGCTGTGAGCTGTGACACCATGGCATTCTAGTGATGGTGAGAAAGTGAGACTCTTTCTCAAAAAAAAAAAAAAAAAAATTTCAAATAAACAAATTAAAAAAAAAAAAAGAAACCATAATGGTGAATTCATATTGTATATTAGTTCAAACCTATAAATGAACAACACCAGAGTGAACCCTGAGATAAACTGTGGACTTTGAGTTATAATGCTGTCTTGAAATATTATCATTATAACAAATGCACCACTCTGGGGAGATATTGGTAATGGGGGATGCTATACATCTGTGCGGAAAAGGTTGTAAAAGACGTTTCTGTACGTCTTTCAATTTTTCCATAAAACTGTCTTTAATTAAAAAAAAATCGTATAGACTAGCACTTCAGTTTTGTCATTGAACACAAAACACAGAAATCTCCAGCGTGAATATCTGCTAACACCGTCACTTTCTGGGAATATCTCGCCCTCTTTTCACACCACTCCTCAGATGAAGACAACCTTCTTTCCTGTATCCATATGTCCAAGCACCGTTCTTCCAAAGCCTTTCAAAATTACATTAATCAGTCATTTGGGGTTTTCTTTAATGTTCCTGTTTCATTATATTTTATGGATATTTTAGGATACGCTCGTATCTGTCTAGTCCATGATTATATTCACAGGAAATAACAAGTTGCCACACAAAAGACAATGCTCACACTGAAAATAGGAACTGACCATAAAGTTTTCCACAATAAATTCATTTATTTAATAAACTTTAAGTATCTGCTCTGTGAGACACTAGGTAGCCACCTGAGATACAGCAATAGTCAAAACAATGGAAAGACCTGCCTTACAGAGACTGTATTCTTCTTGCATGAAACAGAAAATAAGCATCTGAGATGTTATACATCTTATAAAAATATTTTAAAATATAAAATAAATTATAACACATTTTGTATTTTATAAAATATAAAAACAGAAGCACTTTGGGCAACAAAATCAGAGCAGGGTAATAGGAATGGAGAGCTAGGAGTCAAGGTAAATAGAATAAATAGAATGTGACGTTTAACCAAAACCTTGAAAATAATGACGGAGAAAGGAAATGATCTCACAGAATGATGATGCTCAGCACCGTCTTGAAGAGCACTTTGGAAAAGTACAAGAAATTTGCCCTACTTGAAGTTTATCCACTTGAATAAATTTCTGAGAGGAAAAGTGTAGATTAATGTTTCTTCTGAATTCAGTGAATCTAGAGAATTCTTTAATGGAAGAAATACAAAAGATCAAGATTACTTGTTACAGCAAAAGCAGACATCCTACTGATACCGTAAACTTAAGTTAGAAGGCAAGTGTAACAGAATGGTGTTCATTCCGCCATGCCTATTTCTTGGCAATAATAATTACTATGTGGCACTTAGTTCAATAATAATTACTATGTGACATTTAAGTTTTTGTCAGGAAATATGTGAACGTTTTGCTAAAAAAAGTGGTATTTACAAAATAAAAGCTGCAGTTAGTTTTCATAGTGAATAAGCTAAGTTATAAAATGTTGAGTCATCATCAACAATAAAATGAAAACAAAAGCTTGAAATTAGTAATAAAACCAAACAGAAGTTTATACAGTCCACAGACCACAGGGAAATAAAGTTAAAAGGTCAGCATGCTACATTTGGATCAGAGACAAATTTTAATAAACTCTAGAATATGGAACTCTTAAATAATGCAGAGAAAATATGTTGGAGGTGTTTTTAGACTTTCATATTTATCTTCACTGTAATATTATAACACTTTCAAATAATGTTGCCTTTTCTATTTTGGATATTGATTTCATTAAACAAGATAGAAATTCTGTGGATATATAGAATATCTTGGCCGTCAAATTCAAGGCATCTACAAATATCCATCTGGTTCTGAATTAAGGATGTAGAACTTTTTCTCCTTTTAGGTTGTTTACTTAGATAAAGAATATATTTTTTTTAAATGGCATTAGACAATGATTTGCTTATTGTTTCCACTTAAATAAGCTATCCTTTAAAAATCTGCTTTTCACAGATAAATGTTCATTAATACATGATAACATGGCTTCTGCACGTCCCCCTTTCCATTGTGGCCACGATTCACATAGCACTTGGTGTCTATTTAGTTCACCGAACGCAAGCTTGGTAGATAACCTGGTATTATATCACTACCTAATGAAAGAAGAAATACTCAGAAAAGACCCATATTGTTAACACCAATTTATTACACTGTCCTTAGCTATTCTCTATATAACACTGGTCATTTGACTTGTAATTCTAAACAATTTGATGATACAAATTTCCAAATAATAAAAGAGTTGCCTATATGTATAATACATATAACTATTAACAAGAGAAAAAACAGTGTAAAATTTTGACTTAAGAATCTTCATTAATATTAAAAAATTTCATTCACATTACCATTAAATCCAGCAAGTATTAATTGCTGGATTTAATATTGTCCTTATTTTTAACAAAAAGTAAAATCCAAGATTAATCATGCAATTCCTGTGTTATATCTGCTGAATTATTCACTTACTGAAAGATGTCTCTCTCTAATTTCTCGAATAAACGTATCTGCCACTGTAACAAACAGTTATCACTTCATTGTTGCTGTTAGAGCTGCTCCACATTAATGAGGTTAGTGAAAGGGAGTTTCCAGATAAGAAGCAAAGCTAAACGGTATACATTGCTCTTGTACGGTGACACTGATGAGGAAATGTATTATGTATGATTTCAGTAAAATGATGGAAGTTGGTTTTCATATTGTGTCAAATCCTGTACATGGAATGCTGGGTCATTTGAAAGGAGTCATTGAGACAGAGTTACAATAGCAAGGTATTTATTAGCAAACAATGGCAGTGGAAGACAAGAAGGGGGAAAATGACTGGGCAGAGGATAACCTTGACCTTGTAGCAGATTTGATACAAGTGAATGACCAGGGCAGGTCAAGATCTGACAGTAACAGTCTCAGACCTAGTTGTCATTTACAACCTAATGGAACATTTAGAAATTTAAAAAAATATTTTTTATCACTATATCTTTGACCTTGTCTCTGAAAGGAGAAGGGTGTGTACACGTGTCGTGTTTACGTGTTAGTTTTATTAAATTGGACTCCTAAAATAGTTCATTTGACTCACTTTCTAAATTCATTATTTTTCTCCATGTCTCAGTTCCATCTGGGCATCAAAGGAGACATCACTGTCCCTGGTTTTAGCTCCCTTGCTTTGGACACAAGACCTGAAATTAGGTCTAAGAGGGTTACACTTTGTACTGCTGAGCTTGATTTTGACTTTTTCATGCCATAGTTTCTATCTGATTTTCTAACAAAAATATTTCACAAAATATTTATTTGTGCATTTTACAGAAATTGTAAACTAGTCAAGCACTTAATTTGTACTCTTGCCAGAAGATTGGCATATAGACTCTGTGACTTTAATGCTAAACTTAGTGTATTCTAATTAATGCATCATTAATCTTTTATTGAATTTCTTTATTCTTCCCTGTAACTTTTAGTAGATTTGACGTAATAATTCTGAATAATTCCAAATCCCCTGCTTAAAATCACTTGCTATAAAGATGTTTTGGGTTATTGTTTACTTCTTGTTCTAGAATAATAAAGTTTGATTTGTTTTTTACTAGACATAATAAAGATATAACTATATATATATGTTGATTTTTCTCTTTTATTAGCCAAACTATGGAATATAAAATTAAGCAATAGTAGAATTGATAAAGCAAGGCCAATTTTATTGTTCTAAAAATGAATAGATACGTCTGAACAATGGCTTGGCTTTCTATTTAAAGAGTTAATACTTCAGTGTAAACTGTGACCTCACACTGGAACTGTATCCATAATTAGTGATTCACCTCAAATATCCACTTTGTAACAGAAAACGCTGGGGTAGACGTGAGCGAGCAGGTGAGTCCCACAGTGTAAAGTGTGGGAACAGCCCGTCCTCTCCTCTCTTCAAGTAAGTATTTGGGTGGTATTGCAAATATTACATAAGAAATTCAGATATTACTTATTTAACTATCATTGGGATAATATTATGTCTTTTTAAGAAAAAGTGAAAGGTGCTGCATCTTAGGGGCCATACCCAGAGAAATGCACATTTCAATAAAGAGGCACTGGTGACGTTCCACTAAGAGTGTGCCTCAGAAGTTTCCTTAGCAAAACCCTAGTGTGAACGTATGTAAAGAAACACATAGAGATAAAAACCAGAGAAAATCTTTTTTTTTCCCCCAGCAGGGAGTTTCCTGTACTTGATTAGGAGAGATCAAACAGTGAGGAGGAGAAAGTAGAATTGAAAAGGGTTTCAAGGATGGTGTGTGTGTGTGATGTGAACGTGTAAGTTGGTGGAGAAAGAATGGACAGAATGGAATTAGGTGCTCAGAGTCACCTCCCCATGAATAGCCGGGCGTTGTGGCCGGCACCTGTAGTCCCAGCTACTTAGGGGACTGAGGCATGAGAATCGCCTAAGCCCAGGAGCTGGAGGTTGCTGTGAGCTGTGTGACACCACAGCACTCTACCGAGAGTGATAAAGTGAGACTCTGTCTCTACAAAAAAAAAAAAAAAAGAAAAGAGAAAAGAGTAAGAGGGAGTACAATAAATGCAGATTTGTTTAAGTTGCTAGTTTCCATTTGATAGCTTTCATTTCTGTTGTGAATGATAATGATTTTACTTTCTAGTGATGAGCAAGAGAAAATATTTGAGAGGTTTGTAAAAATTTGAAAATAGTGTGGGAGAATGAGATTATTGGAGAAATATCACATGACTAAGGGAAAGTACTGGATACCTACCCGGGTGAGGTCTTTGACCAGGAAGTACTACACAGCACTGAATGTGTCATTTTGTGAAATATTTTTCTCCTTGCTCAGATTATCTAGTGAAGACACACACAAGAACAAAAAAGATGAAAAGAAACCGTTAAAAGATAAATAAATATTTTTAAATCATTAAGCTGACATCTTCAAAGTTAAACCATTTTGCATTCATTAACCTATGGCAAACTTCTATTGTTTTAAAGAGAGAGACATTTACTGAAAGGATGCATCCTAGGGAGCTATATAGGGTATTTGTCTTCTATCGAACAAATTATTTTTTAAATTGATTTCTAACATAGAAAGAAACTAGGAAATATAGTGTGATGTGATCAAGATATACTCTTATCTTTCTTTATTATAGAATTAGAATAAAAAGTAGATTTAAGTGTTCAATATCCTGTCTTCCCTTAAAATTAGGGCTATAGTTTCTATTATCACAGTTTGAAGCTATTCTACCTGGATTAGCATTATCATTATCACTCGTGTCCATCACGAGCCTGTCATTCATATCAAATATTATAAGAGCATGATATCCTTAAGCAGATGTACTTAAAATTTGAAAACATAAACATACCATGGAAATATGTTCATTAAGATATTCCATTTGTCTTTTTAAAAAATTTTTTAAAGAAAGAGGAAATATTTTTTATTAAACACTAACATTTTATTTAGTAGATTCATTAAATATTTTCCATATATTATCTCATTAATTTTAACGTTAATATGGAAGTAATCAGGACTATTGGTGTTTGTATACTGAATGTTCCAGGAGGGGGAGGATTCCCTGAAAATGTCTAATTTATGAAATTAAAAAGGAGACAAAGTTTAATCAAACAATATTTCTCTGCTATGTGAGCCTTGTGACAAATTTCCTGAAACTTTATTAGACTCAAACTTTTGGGATTTCTTTCTTCAAATAGGGGATATAAAAATGCAGTAGGTCTTCAAGATTTCCAAACCTGAATTTTAGACAAATTCCCAAATCTACTTGTTTCCCTTCAATATACTACACTATAAACTAAATATTTCTTATTTTGCTTCTTAAAGGATTGGAGGGAAATAAGCACGAAGAAGTGACACTCTCCTCACGCCCTTAGATCGCAATTGGGACAATTTCACAATTCTTTGGACAAGTATTTTGTGAATATCTACGACATACCAGACAGTGGCCTAGGGGCCAAATCCAAAGAGGTGGCTGACCAAACGTCACCAAAGCACATTGAATCAGGGCCAGTGTGGATGGTGTCTCGGTTTAAGCAGAAACAGTGTCAACAAAGAGACGATAATTATTTTCTGCTGCATTTTCACAAGGCACGTTAATATCTCAGAGCTAGACATTTGAACAGGAAGAATCACAGCTATAATCAGTCCGCTGTTAAGATTTATGGGTTATACATATATTTATCTTTTCTTTTGTCCTGAAGGATTCTTGTTTTGCCATGAACCATGTGAAGTTATTTAAGTACACATCTGGATTAAATTTATGAAAAGCATATTGGGTGACATAGGTGAATATTCCTTGAGTATCCAAGAGAGGTGTAAATACATCTCACCTACATTGGTTAGGCTAATCAATTCCTGTACCGGAATCTTTATTGAGACCTTTGATGAGGACCCTTTCTTATATTGAGATTCCAGTTGAAATGAGAGAATGTAATTTTTTCTTTTCCAATTTTATTTATTTTTTTCTGAACAGAATTACACGTGGAGGTACTTAGAGGGAGTCAATCACAACAGCGAGGAAGATATTCAATGCTTTTGTATAAGAAGTAACTCTCTTCTAAATCTCCATGTATTTGAGAATCAATTTTCATTGACTATTTCAAGACTAAATTGAATATTTCTGAAAATAGAGAAATGCTTTATTTCAGTAGAATTTTGTGCCTCCAAAAAAGAATATAGTTTCCTGTAACATAAAAATTTAAGGGTAAAAATAGGAACACAGAAACACACAACAATAAGCATTATTTTTGAGGTTTTTGGATGAATTAAACTTCTGGTAGAAAAATAATTGAAGTTACAATATCATGCAGCCTATGTGCTTTGGGGTGGTCTGTATAACTAACATTTTACAAAAGTTTATGAGTCATAGTGTTTCAGGAACCACAAGTTTAAGATTTGTCTAGCAAATTTTTTCTTATTTTTGTTAAAGACAGGGTCTTCCTCTTGGTCATGCTGGTCTCCAACTCCTGAGGTCAAACAATCCTCCCGCCTCGGCTCCCCAGGTGCTGCCTTACAGATATAGCCACCACAACCAGAATGTTGAAGAGTTTTGAAACCATTTCTTTACTTCTCTTCGTGACAACCAAGATAAAAATCTGGAATCTATGTGGTTCTTCTTGGAGGATAAAAAAATAAAGGTCCTGAGTAAGTTAAAGGGGTTTCAGCATTCCCCATTTGAATATCCCTTGCATATTTCCTCAAGCTGATCCAAGATACGATTCTGATTGCCCTCGCTATTCTGATGCCAATAAAGAGCTCAGAAAGTCAGAGGTTGAGCCAAGAACATGTTTTCTAAGTACAAATTGCTCAACTAAAGCATTTGCCATAGCACCTAGAGAGAAAAATCCCAACGGTTGTCACTGTGTTATGATATTTGTACCTACCACTTCTATTCAGGTTATGAATGGAAAAAGTATAGGGAAATCTAGAAAGTGTAAGTTTAAAGAAGAATTAAACAACTGGGCATAAGGAACCTTGAATCATGAGATGTGGAATGGGGAGAATGATAAATGCAGAGAGTGACAAAGTGTAAATTGATATTTTGTTATAATTGTTAGCCAGAATACTGTTTTTGAGTCCTTCTGATGCTGGCAACATTTGTAAATATATTTTAAGTGTTTAAGTTGCATTTCTCCTACTGTTGTTGATTTTTTTCAAAATTTCTCTTTTCTTCCCTTAATTGAGTCCTTCCCTGCTAAACAAAACCTAAAATGGAAACAATATTGAAATGTGAGGTGGAATTCCAAACTTCTTTGGTGTTTTACTATTTGGACCTGAAGGTTATGTCAATTTCCTTCAAAGAACTTTTTTAAGGAGATTTTATTTTTGGTTTGTTGATTTTTGTCACTCTTCAGTCTGATTGAGGATGTAAATGTCTCCTGATCCTAGAGGTAGCAGTTTTAAAGGTTCAAAACCCAACCATCTACAAACCAAAGCCAAATTTTGTATGCCTTCCAAATGAACAGCTAAAAAAATTGAAGAAAAGACACCGTGTAGATAAAGACATAAAACAAATAAAGTATCTCAGTTTACCAGCATGAAAATGATAAGAAAATTTGTCATCACTGATGCAACGCTATTTAAACAAATACAATAGCATACCATATGATGTCACGGAAGAAAATAGATGGCTATTCTTTGAAGTCTTATGCGTGATACCCACTATTTTTCCTCAAGGCAGATGATTTATAAATAATCAAAATCCGAAGGGCAGAGAAATAGCTGTGAGTATTGGCAGAAACATGGTCCCTATTGTTGTCAGCAAAGACATCCAGCTGGGCTCTAGATTAATTTATTTATTGGTTAAGTGCTTTATACTATGTTAAATGATTGACAATTTGGAAAGTCATATCACTTATAAACTCAACTGGCACACATGAGATGATTATAGGAGATGAGTCACAATTATAACAAAACAGCAATTTGTAAAGCGATTAAATGACTTTCTTAACTGCACAAAGTAAACTCAACATTTGTTGCATGAAGAATTTCGTACAGTAGAGATGCATTCAAATATTAACAATATGTAATTCACAGTGACTAAATAATCCACACTAATTAAATAGATAAATGTATGCTCGGCACCCGTAGCACAATGGTTACAGTGCCAGCTGCATATACTAAAGTTGGTGGGTTTGAACCCAGCCTGGGCCAGCTAAAGAACAGCCCAAGAGAGGTTGCTGTGGGCTGTGATGCCACAGAGCTCTACTGAAGGCCACATAAGGAAACTCTGTCTCAAAATAAATAAATAAAAATAAAAATAAATAAATAAATATATAAATGTAAGTGAATGAGTTAGGCACACATAATTCATGCATATCAAATGAGATATTGTTACTGGAATTTCTTCTTTCAGTAGGTCCTTGGTCTCAGGGATTCCAAGCATGAACCCATGGACCGCAGATCAGTGGTAAGATAGGATATATTTGACAGAAGGAATACAGAAGGAGGAAAAAGCACCAGAGGTTCTGGCAGAGGACAAGTCCCAAGTTGGAAGACTCCACAGGTCTAGGGGTATATAGACTCTGAAGAATTACATTTGGCCAGGACTTGGTAGGTGAAAAAAATCCTTTTTTAGTTAATGAACATGTTAACAAATGAGTGGCTTGGCCTCTTCCACTGGGAGCAAATGTGAGGGCCTTCCTTCATGAAATTGCCCAGGCCTAGAAATCGAGGGTCCCTGGTCAGCCCTGAACGGAGGAACTCAGCATGAATATGACTGAGAAGAGGGGGCTGATTTTTAGGACACACCAGTATCGTTAGGTCCAAAGCAAGCTTTTCCCTGAATGTAAACCCTCACTCTAGAAGGAATAAACTCCCTCACAATTTCCTTTAAAAACAAAAAAGGAGAAGGTTATTGATATATTTGCTAATGTTTCTCTGAGCTTAATTTCACAAGCTGTTATTGTTCAATTGGACAGTAATAAAGATATTGTAATAACTCCTTGTTTTGGACACTGAAGAGAGATGTACCCCTCACACCAAAATTTTGTTCCGAAGTCGATGCCGATGATTCCACGTCAACAGGAAGAGGGTATCAAGAGATCTGCTGTGTTCAGGATGAGGCCCTCCTTGGCACGTGGGTGACTTTCCAAGTTCACCCCAAAATGGTTTCAAGGACAAAATGGAGCCTGCATTAGGTTTTTCGTTGGTTAGAAGGTGAAGATAAGAAGAGGCTTTCTTTGCAGAAAGATAATTTCCAGAACTTAAATTTCCTACTAACACCGTAGAGAAGGAACACTCAGCTTTACAGGTGTTTGTTAGAGGGAAAGGGAGGTTTGTGGGGCTGGAGATTTGTCAGGTGTCAAACATCAAATATAGAGTCAAGCTCTTTAGTGCCCACTCTCTGCCTCATTATAATTCTGACAGCAACAATGTTGATGGGATTTTTTGAACCTCTTATATGCAAACTCATTTTAAAATGATTATAATGGGAAGCAAATACAGCTTTTCTCATGTTTAAAGTTCTCATGTGGTAAAGAAGCAAGTTGAAAAGGTGCAATTTCTCTTTATGAACTAGCATATAAAACCCATAAGGGGTAAATGATGTATTAGCATTTAATTTAACGTTAATTCATAGAGCCTGTGATTTTTGACAAGCCTCGTAACTTAAGTTTCAGTTCCCCATCTCCATTAGCAAAATCATCTCTTGGCAATACTTCACTACATTATTTTAAGCTTCAGATACACATGTGATCTGGAAAAAACAAAAAACAACAGTATGTGGTATAAATAAAAATGATCTTATCTTTGCACAATTTTAGCATGTATACAAAACAGTTATATATGCATAAATTAATTCTAAGATATATGGTAGAATTAGGAACAAGGAGTTAAAGAAGATTTTGTTCATTTGCACTTACCCTTTCTTTATTTTGTTCTTTTTATATGTAGCCAGCTGAGAACGTGTCTACAAATATAATAAGCAGAGTGGTACCTAGACCTTCCATCTGCTGGAACAAGAAGAATGATTGAAGCCTGAAGGTACAGACAGGCGCTTTCTGTTTGTTCAGTTCTAACATTCCAAGAAAAGCAGGTTTCAAAAATATACTACCTTTATAGATAAACAAATGCTCAAGCCTACCAATAATTGTTTGGCAAGATGGGCTATTCTTGATTAGTTATTCCAACACTCAGAAGGAGAGAAATTTGTAACTTGAAAGAATAAGAAAATTATCTTTATAGCTCCATTTAGGTAATTATAATTTTTATGTGCTTTAAAATATGTAGCTGAATATTGTGCACAGGGCAGATGCTCTCTGGAATGACACTACCCAAAATGTTCTATTTATTATCCAGATGGTACTGTTTGTATGAGTTAAGTTACAGACCAGGAAATGTAACGTCTCCTAAAACTGCAAAATCAATCATCTAATGAGCTAGCTTTTATTTTGTCCAACCATGTCAACACATTTAAATGAAAAAAAGAAATACAAAAGATAAACTATAATAATTACCAACAGATGTTAAGTTAATGTCAAAATGTTCATTGCTAAAAAAAAAAAATCAAAGTTCTTATTTGGCAGTGTCATTTTTATAAAAAAAAAATAAGAATAACTGCAGCTATTTTGAAGGCTAGATAGCTTGAGGAGCCTCTACCATAACATTCAATCCCATGAAATCAGTCGTTTTCATAATACATTTGTGCTTAAGAATTCAAATAGTTATTAACTGGAAAGTTTACCATGTTGCTATTATATGAATTTTTCTTTCTACACATGGGTATTGTGCATAAAAATGCTACTGTGAAGGCATTGCACACTTAAACATTCAGTGACAACATCCACTCAAGTGTTTAAATTATAAGTATAAATGGTATTCAAATACATATATATTCATACACTCTATATTCAGTACATATGTTTAAAGCAACTGAATTGTTGCTAACCATTTCTCTCTATTTTTGAAATTGATTTCCTTTGCAAAGGAGAAATGGGAAGTTCACTTGAAGAAAATCTATGCCTTGGGGGCATTTTATAATAAATGACTTGGCTTTTTTTGTGTGAAAATGCTTGTACTATTTTGAGAAATGAATATACAGTAGGATGGTTACCAGCAGTTCACTTTGTTGTAATTTCTGAAAAGCAGACTTTCCTGTGTTTCAGGGAATAATTGATTTTTTAAAAATAGTACTTCTTTTGCAATAGGACTTATTTTATATATTTTTATTGTTTTTGAAACATACGCTTAATTAACTTTTGCAGCAGTTACACAATTAAATTACACAGTAGTACTTTAAATTCTGGTTTAATATGTTCAAAAAAGAAAATACATTATCAATGATGAATATATTTTGCATAGCCTAAGAAAAATATCAGGAGCCAAGCAACCTTAGCTATAATGTTCTGTATTCAAGATAAAATGAATGCATGACACTATGTTATAATTACACAAGTCTTGCTTTATAATTGCAATATGGGAAAATTTGGAATTTAGTAAATCACAAAGGTTAAGAATCTTGTGTCATTGAATTATAGAAAACATCTTAAAGAGAAAAAGCTAAATATGAATAATTTAATTAAAATCAACTGTTAGTCTAAATTTCTATTGGTATTTTTAATATTATTTTAAGTATCTTATATGTAGATAATAACTTTTCTATACTTTCTAAGTTAGTAAAGTTAGTCTTCTAAGTATAAACAGTATTTATTATAATAATAAGAATGATGGAAGACATGATGACATGTCAATAATCCTAACAATCTGATGCTGGAGTTTCAGGTTCTTGGTCTCCTCGAAAAAGGAATCGAGGGACCACAGGAGTAGTGGTAAGTCAGGATTTATTTGCAGGGAACAAAAATTACAACTACAAGAAAAACTAAACCTCCAGGAAGAGAGGACCCAGGAGTGGAACAAGCTCTCCCGCTCCATCTCTGAGGTCCAGCGGAGGTCTGTGTCTGAGCTCTCTGATGAATTATATTAAATAAAAATATCGTTCATCTCCTTAGGAAAAAGAAACTATGATTTAAAGACCTGTATCATCTAGTTGCTCCTTAGTTATCCTTATTCTGCAAACATTTGTGATATGCCCTTGACCTTATAATGACATAATATCACATATTGCAATGCAATTGATTAAATTTCTTCTTACCATTATTGCCTTCCCCCCCCTTTTTTCTATTACCAATATTATTTCATACTTGACTTTTCTTTCTTTCATTTGCTCTTTTGTTCTTTAGTCCTTTCTTGCCTTTCCAATTTCTATTTATTTTTCTTTTATTTATTTGTTCAACTCAGGTATGTCTTCATTGCTGTTGTGTTTTCTTAAGTCATACACCAAAAATTCAGAAATTATAACTAAAAATTATTTGCATGAACAATGTACTTATTAAATAAAACGTATGCCCATGAAAACCAGGAAAGCCTATATTAGCCTTCATCTATATTGGAATTCTAGAAATAGAAAGTCCTTGTTAATTGTTTCCCCCTTATGGATACCTTTCCCTTACTTCATGCTTTTGCACAGGATTACAAAGTGACTCTATTTGGTGTACAAATTCAGTGATGGATTAGAATGTTCCCATCTATGATGTTATTGACAATTAAAAATAGATAAAAGTTCTACATTGTTAAAATGTTTCTATTTAACATTAAAGTATTATACTTGAGTGTGCTATTCCAGAATTAGTCACAGCTTGGTGATATATAATTTTATGTTAGGTATTTTTGTAAAACAAATGGCTGAAACAACAACAACAAAAATCATAAAAAATCAACACATCAAATCGCATAATGGCATAAAAGGTATGTATTATCTATGTGGAAATGACTTAAAAAAAGAAAAATTACACCTCCACAATATTGTCATTCTCCTTTTTAACAATTTGTTATCCTCAAAATATGTTCTTACATTGTGCATAAATTAAATAAATGTTCCATCTACTTTGCCATACTGAACATGTATATTTAGTGACTCATTATCTAGTTTGCTTAATTTTAGTCAAAATAATAATTCATTAGTTAAATAATTCTCAAAGTATTAGATTATAAAAATCAAAATGTTTAATTTTATTAGATAAAATCTGAAGGATTTAAGAATTTTAGAGAGAACATTATTTTATTGCCATTTTTTCATTCCTTGGGTATGCAAAACAATCCTTGCTGATAAATAAAAAAGACAGAAACAACATTACATTTCTCTCGGAATATATTGTTTTAAGATAATTTTACTAAATAATATTATTCAATTATTATTTTTATTAAATTATTATTTTCACTATACAAATGAAGAACCACTGTTTATAGCCTGGCTATGATTTGCAAGTGATAATATGCAACATTAGTTTTTTACTTCTTCAGACACTTCAGTTAGGATAATGCCCTTTAGTTCTGCAAAAGTCACTTCATTTTTATGACTGAGTAGTATTCCATTATAAATATATATATATACAACACAAACACACATACATTTTTTTATCCATTCATCAATTGATGGACAATTGAATTTTTCCATTTCTTTGCAATTATGCATTGTACTATTGTAAACATTTAAGTGCAGGTATCCTCTTGATATAATGGTAACTTTTTTGCTTTGAGTATATACCCATTATGCGATTGGGGAATCAAGTCGTGGGTTTACTCTTAGTTCTTCAAGGAATCTCCACGCTGTTTTCCATAGAGGTACTTATTTTCTTTATCACCAAAAGTGCGTAAGTCTTTTATTTTCCCCACATAAGCACCAACATTTATAGTTTTCACGACTTTTTAGTAATGGTCATTTTGATAGATATGTGGTTAATACCTCCTTATGGTTTTAATCTTTTATTTCCTAATAATTAGCAATGTGGAGTATTTTTTTCATCTTTATCTACTTTCTTTTGAAAATGTCAAGCTTTGTCATTGTCTACATTTGAATGAGGTTAGTTTTCTTTCTTGCTGATTTCTTTTAATTCCTTATAGGTCCTGGATATTAGTCATTTGTAAGATGTACAGTTTGAGAATGGTTCTTCTAATTTATGACCATGAGATGTTTTTCATGTATTTGAGAAATGTATGGCTTCTTTCTCCAGTGCTCTAGTTCTAAAGTCTCTTCACGTCTTTGGTTTAGTACTTTCATGAGTATTTTGTTTTGAGCCATTGTAGATGATATTGAAATTCTTGATTTGATTCTCAGCTTGCAATTATTAGTATAGATAAATGGTACTGATTTGTGTATACCAATTTTGTAAACCTTGTACACTTTACTGAATTCATTTATCAATTCCAGGAGCCTTTAGGGTTTTCTAAGTATAACATCATATCATTGGCAAACAGGGATAATTTAACTTCTAGTTTCCTAATCTCAATGTCCTTTATTTCCTTCTCTTCCCTGATCACTCTGGCTAAAAATTCCAGTACTATGTTGAAGAGAAGTTGAAAAAGTGGAAATACTGGTCTTGTTACATTTCATAGGGGAAATGATTTCATCTTTTTCAGTATGATGTTGGCTTTGTGTTTATAATATATGGATTTTATTATTTTGAGGTATGTTCCTTCTATACCAAATCTGCTGAGGATATTACTTTTTTTTCTTTTTTCTTTTCTTTTCTTTCTTTCTTTTTTTTTTTTTTAGAAACAGAGGCTCACTCTGTCACCCTTGGCAGAGTGCCATGGCATTACATCTCACAGCAACCTCCAACTACTGGGCTTAGGTGATTTTCCTGCCTCAGCCTCCCAAATTGCTGGGACCACAGGTGACTGCCACAACGCCCGGCCATTTTTTTTATTGCAGTTTGGCCGGGGCCAGGTTTGAACTCACCACCCTCGGTATATGGAGCTGGTGCCCTAATCACTGAGCCACAGGCGCCGCCCTGCTAAGGATATTATTATAAAATTGTTGCCAGAATTTTTCCAATGTTACTTATGCATGTACTGAGATGATCTTATGGTTTTAGTTTTAATTCTGTTTATGTGTAATAAATAACATTTATTAATTTCTATATGTTGAATCATTTTTGCATATTGGGATGAAACCCTCTTGATCATGATAAATTATCCTCTTGATTTGACTTGGATTCATCTTTTTGGTAATGTTGTGACCATTTTTACACCTATGTTCGTGAGGGATATTGGCCTATACTTTTCTATTTTGGTGTTTCACTTCCTTGGGGCTTTTTATCAAAATGATATTGGCTTTAAAGAAGGACTTAGGAGGATTACCTCCTTGTTCTTTTGAAAGAATTTAAGTAGGATTTGTACCAGTTCTCTTTGTTGATCTGGTAGATTTCAGCTGTGAATAAACTTGTCCAGTGCTTTTTTGGGATGGGATACTTTTATTATCATGAAATCTCACCAAATGGGATTGTTACATTTAGAATTTATATTTCTTTCTGATTCAAACTTGAGAGCCTGTATATTTCCAAGAATTATCCCTCAATTTTTTAGTTTGTGTTCACAGAGGAAGTAATAATAGTCTCAGATAATCTTTTTTTTTCTATTTCTATGGTATTGTTTACAATGTCTCCTTTTTCATTATGACTTGAAGTATCTCACATATCAATATTAACACTGAATATACATGGTATTAATGTTCCACTTAAAAGGCAAAGACTGATGGGGTGCTTAAAAAACACCGCAAATGTGTGCTGGCTCCAAAATTCCCATTTGACTCAAAGATTCTTAAAATCTTAAGGGAAAGGGGTGGAAAATATATTTCAAACAAAAAGAAACCAAAAGAAATGAGGAGTAGCTGTTCTTAAATCAGATATGGTAGACATCAAATCTATATATTAAATAAAAGCAAATGTGGTCATTATTTAATGATAAAATTATCACTTCAACAAAAATATTAAAAAAAAAAAAACCCTAAATATGTATGCCTCTTACACTAGATTCCTCCTTCCATGGGCTTGGTTTCTGTTGAGTTTCACTACCATATGTGCACATGTGTGTTGATTGATTAGTTCCAATTTAATAGTGGGTATATGTGGTGCCTTTATCTATAAAGTTCCTACCTCTTGAGCCTTAAAGAGAAAAGATTAATACAAGCTGCCAGTCTTCTGATTCTACAACAAAAAGGCCTGGATAAGGAGAACCCTTTTTTGGGATGGGTTTCATTGATGCTTTGTAGGAAATACTTTGCCTATAAGGAGCTTACTTTTAAAGGACTTTTGATATTGGACAATAGCTTTGGCCATTCATAACTTTGTAAGTTCAACACTGAGGATGTCAAAGTGATCTACTTACCTCCTACACAGCATCTCTAATTCAGCCTCTAGATCAGAGGGTTATAAGCTCCTTTAAGGCTCACTATATGCAGTGCTCCATGGAGAGGATTGCCAGCGCTATGGAAGAAACTCACATAGAGCATCATGAAAGTCTAGTACCATGATAGTATTGAAGATATCATCATTGATCCTGCATATAGAAAAAGTTGTCAATAGCATCCAATTTGAATCAACGTGTTCCTACTGGAGGCTACTGTATCCAGATGTTATTCAGGACTTTACAGGACTTTCAAGAAACCAATTAAGGAAATCTTGAAAGATTGTGGCTATGGCACAAAGGGGAGTGAGGGATGTGTTTCAAGATATGGATCTTGGACATTTTCCAGAACTAATAGACACCACACCAGAGGAATAAACAGATGAGTTAATCAAGACGAGTGTTTCTGAAACAGTGCCAGACCAGGAAAAAGGCATGTGAGAAACAGTGCAAGGAAATGAATTGATAATGATCAATCTTGGAGAAGGGTCCTGATTATTCCAGACTCCCTTTGACTTCTTTCTCAACATGGAGCCTTACGTGATTTGGGCACTGCAGCCATTGCAAATAGAATAGATGAATAACTGGTACCATATAGAAACATTTTTACATAAATAAAAAGGCGAAAACGTCAGGCATAAATTGTGATCTATTTTTTGTAAAGTCACACTGAGTGCACCCGCCTTCCCTGCCTCCCGGACCACCTGCTCCATCTGTTCTGTGCCTGTCATTCAGGGGCCAGCAGGTGACCCCTCCTCTCATCCTTCTCCTCATCACATGAAGGTGAGGAGCCGGAAGACCTTTTTGATAATCCACTTCCATTTACTAAATATTCAATGTATTTTCTCTTTATTGTGATTTTCTTAGGCTTTTAGGAAGTCAAACATTATAACCATCTTCCCTACTGTGTTGCGTTTAGTGCCCTTAACCCTCCATTATTCAAGGGTCACCTGCATTCACCTAGAACAGGACTCTGTCATCCTCCCCCCAAATAGTACAAACCTTTCCACTGTACACACGTTGAATTATCTTTACATTTAAAATTTCATAAAAATTAAAGGATATCTTGATACATTTATACATTACTATTTTGATACACATACACATCTATATGAATGTTAGGTAGGTGAGAGCCAGTCTAGACAAGCCAATCAGTCCTCTTTCCATTGTCTGAACGTATTGTCCGCTCTTCTGCCTGTATCATGGTAGGGTGCATTATGGTAGGATGCAATGCTCTTCATGTGTTGTTTTTGTCTAGCCATTTGTACTCCAGGTTATACCTTTCTGTATCTGAAGAACACAAACAGCTAAATACACTAATTATTGTTTGTGACTAGGAAAATGGCAAGTTAATTCGGATAATTTGGGGCCATAGGGTATTAAATTTATCTATTACTTCAGTGTTTACCAAAGGCATTTCTTATGAGTACAGCAAGTGTACCATAAATATTCATACACACAAGTATCAAAATGAACTCATTATGGAGTACATGAAAAATATGGACATTAGTATCATATTTATAGTAATTAAGCAATTCAGATATTTTCTCTGGGAAGTATGGAAAGTAAAAGAAAAAGCACACATTTTTTATCTGTCTCATTCCATGAGAGTGTAAACTACAGAAAAAGGATATTTTCTGTCTAATTAAGGATTTCAGCATTGAGAATGCAGCAGGTGGGGTAAACTAAAATTGTTTTTGATATGAAAGAAGATGAGATGACCTCATACAGCTTTGTAAAACTAGGAGTAATTTTTATAGACAATGTTTGAAATTATTTTAGAAAGTTCTCTGAAATGCATTAATTTATAAAATTCCAAAGTGAAATTGTATAAAACCACATTTAATTTCATGAAAATTGAATGAAAGTCTTTATTTATGTGTCTTTGTGACTTAAAATACCTATAATATTTCAACCTACCTGCTACATAATGAAATGTGCTTCAAAGAAAGCAGCAAGTTTCAGGATGTACATTAGCCAGCAAGTTTACATAAAAAGCTTTTATATTCATAATTAGATCGTGGTAAAGCTATAAAATAAAATTAATATATACTATCCATTTCTCTTTGTCAGAAATAATAGGTTTCCTTTGTTGTGTTTGATAACAATTCAAATTAAGGAGATAAAGGCAATAGTTATTACAGCTATTTTCAAGTTATTTTTCTTTCTCATTCAAAAAGGAACCTTTTCATTTGTTTGAAAATCATGCCTCAAAATTACCTGATTTATATCATTGTAAAGAATTAAACATGATCAGTGTAAGAGAGAAAGATTTCTTTTTTTTAAAAATAATTTTGTTAAATCATAATTGTGTACATTGGTGCAATCATAGGGCAGAATGTGCTTTATATACAATCAGAAACATTTTGATCATACTGTGAGAGATAGCCCTCATAGCATTTTCTTAATCACTATATAAAGATATTGATACTCTACATTTAATAAGTTTCACCAGTACCCTACTAAGATGCACCGTAGGTGTGATCCCACCAATTGCC
>CAUYRH010040499.1:0-17425 GCA_963574655.1 Perodicticus potto
GTCTTAACACAATAACTAAGAAAATGCCATGAAGGCTATGCTAACCAGTTTGATGAAAATATTTCAGATTGTATATGAAACCAGCACATTGTACCCCATGATTTCATTAATGTACACAGCTATGATTTAATAATAATAATAAAGGCCAACCAGTCTGGTAGAGAAGACACACATCGCAGTATGTCAGGGAGAGAAGGATTCTTTCCAGACGTGCCCAACAAGAAAGGCATTGTGAAATATTAAGGATTATTTACTGTGCTTGAAGAATCCATAGGATTTTGAGAGACAGAGGTAAAGTAGTCTAAGATCAGTCTTTTCATTTATTGCAAAAAAAATTATTTTCAGAAATTAAAATTGCAAGCAAATATTTATGCTGCCTCTACAGACCAACTGAGTCCATCTATCTGTAGAGCTTGATAAAGATGATCAAGAGAGACTTTGAAAATGGATCCCAAAGTTTAGATCATGAAAGCACAAGTGATCCAGAGTAGAGAGAAACAACATGGGCCGTGTGAACTGCTCTTCCCCTTCACTGTGAAATCCACCACAGAGTCCAGATACCACTCCTGATCTCCAACCTACAGAAGCAGTACCAAGAGCTCAGATAACTCATCCCAGGAAGAATAGACCCATCAAAATATTTGTGTAACCCCAACAATTTCAAGCTTCTCATTAATATGTTTTTTCTGACTCAATTTTCTGTGCAAGACCCTATAATTAACCTTTCAAAATAACCTATTTTTATTGGATTTAAAAACCTTTACATGAAAAATAGAATTACAGCTAACATCTAAGGACTTCTAAATGATTTGCAAGCAATATCCTGTCTTTATCATCTTACCCATTAGGGTTCTTGAGTTGCAGGCAACCAAAACCAGATCAAGCTAATTGAAGGAAAATTGGAGTTTGTTGGCATTTATTGGCTCACAGAATGGGAGGCATAGCTAAAGACATATATTTTATGAGGAAACAAGACCCAAATGTTAGTCTCTCTAGGGTAATACCCTTGAATGAATGAATGCTAAGTGCCTTCAATCTATGCCTAACATTCAAATTCCATGGGGAGAGTGTGATTGAACTTGGATCACATACTCACATCATGGTTGAGAAATAAAAATATCTGGGACACAAGTCCCATCAGCATTATGTCCAATAGAAGAAATGTTATTTTCCAAAGGAAAATGGAGATGCGATTTCAAGGGAATAGGGGATGGGTCCTTGACACTGTAACCCAATGGAGCATCCTATACAAAGGTAGCATCACTGCAATTATAATGTCCATATTACCTGTAGATAAAGGTAAGATTTTTGAGTGTTAAATCAGTCATAGCAATCACATTTCAAATGCTGCCTGAAAAATCACACAGCTCTATGACCACTATCCCTGCCCTAACTTGCAGCGCTATAGGATATGAGGACAGGGACCCAATAGGGAATCGCCATCCTCAGGCTGAGATGATGCTTTCAAGCATCCATGAGTCTTCCTAATATCCAAAGGATCACCTTGGTGAATATCAAGAAGCAAGCAAGGAAAAGAAAAATATTAACAATACGTTTTTTCTGAAACTGCCAACTCTAATTTGGAGGGAAATCAGCCTCTCTTAGCATTTTCTCTTCATGCCTTTGCAGATTTCTGTTGACTTTAGATTCATGTCAGCATTTGTCTTTAGTTTTATCTACTGTCACCACAAGCTAGTATGATATGTTTTTCTTTAGATTAAAAAAGAGTTTCGGGTAGTGCCTGTAGCTCAAGAGGCTAAGGTACCAACCACATATACCAGAGCTGGCGGGTTCGAATCCAGCCCAGGCCTACCAAACAATGACAACTACAACCAAAAAATAGCCAGGCGCTATTGGCTACTTGGGAGGCTGAGACAAGAGAATTGCTTAAGCCCAGGAGTTGGAGGTTGCTGCGAGCTGTGATGCCACAGCACTCTACTCAGAGCATTAGCTTGAGGCTCTGTCTCAAAAAACTAAATACATAAAATAAAAAGGAGTTTCTTATATTTAAGCATAAAATGTTGGGAAAAATCTTATAATCTGCCTAACAAGGTGGTGATTTCCTTTCCTCAGAAAGTTGCCAACTAAATCCACTAGTGGTCAGGGGAGGCCAGTCCTGTGTTGTGTCACAAGTGGCCAGATCCTATAACCTTCATGTCTGTGTCAATAATCAGATTCCATAATTCTAAATCTAATTAACACTGAATTGCCATATGAGTTGTATTTAACTTATGCTAGTTTTGAACCTAGGACCTTGTGAAGCACATATAACTCACACATCTCTTGCACATTGTCTGACACCTTAAACAAAAAAATTTTCCTTGGGGCCACAGTGTTTTATTAGGTCAAGATGGGTCAAGAGACATGTGAGTTATATATGCTTCACAAGGCCCCAGGTTCAAAACTAGCATGAATTAAATACAACTCGCTTGGCAGTTAATGTGCTTGACCTAATAAAACACCATGGCCCCAAGGGAAAGAAAGGTTTTTTCTAGTGTGGCAATCAGTGTGTTAATGCCCATGTGAATCTCAAATGCAACCAATTGAAATGTCACCTAGAAATGGCTTAAATCTTAATGCCTGAACAGACTGAGAAGTTAAATTTATTTATGAAAAATCATGAATAATGAAAAGAATAATGTGTTTGTCCCACAAGATAAGGTGTTTGTTTTAGCCAGGTTACTTGAGCAATCTAAGGAAATAATTCTATCCAAAGCAAGGATTTTCAAACAGAAAATGACCTAATCATTAAGGATTTTTCCAAGTTCTCTATTTACATTTTAGTGTAGCAGAACAGCATAATAGCATATTGAAGTATTATGTTAACAATTGCACTAAAACAGATATTAGTCAAGGCCAGCAAAAATGGATTGGGGAACATAAAAATTTGATGGTGTTATTAAAGAGAAAAAGAAAAATCCCATGAAACTTAAAAGTCTAAATGTAATGATTTAGTGATAAGGTATTTTTTAATGTGTAAAATTAAAATGCTGTTTAAATGAACTGATATGCTGATGAAATAACAGCAATTGAGATTCATACATTTCCATCATTACCAAACTGATAGTTCTAGAGAAAAAGGAGTTGAAGCTCTTCAGAGGATCCTTGGTCTTCAATCATTTAAAAAAATGTTTAATGAATAGAAACAATCTAAAATTGTCTGTCAATAAGGACTGTTTAAATAAATCCTGAGCTATGCATTCAGCAACATACCACGCAGCTATAATATGAATGAAGGATCCCATTATTGGGGTACAGATGCAGAAATCATCATTTCCCCCTTGTTGCAGAAATCAAGGTCTGGATCAACATATATTAGCTGCCATTTGAGGGAAAGTAAAAATCAGAGAATTCTTTTACATTTGCTTCCATGTGCATTACTGATAACAGTGGTCTTCTGAAGGGAGCTGGGTAGTTGGGATCAGAACTGAATGAAGATTTTTACTGCTTACCCATTTTCTTTCTTGGATTAAAACAATGCAAATAGTCTACCTAATTAATGCACAAATAACATTAATTTTTAAATATCTCAATTTATCAAATTGCTTCTAGTGAAGGATGGGATTGTGGAATATTAAACCCAGGACTACGTGGTAGAACCATGAAATGGAATTTGGTCCTTTTGGTAGAGTACACTCACGCTACCATGGTGACTGATCTCGACCTTCAATAGCACCTATTGTGCAACAGCTTCCTTAAGCCTCGGTCGAGAACACACACCACTCAATAACCAAGTGGTCAATGGCAAATCTGTTACTACTGAGCAGAATCAGCAAGGCCAACGGAGGAGAAAGTCTTTCTCACCATGAGCCTTCCCTACCCTCCACCAAAATTCAATATTCTCCTTTCCTTCCCAAAAATGTTGCCTAAGGAAGCCTATGTCAGGCCAAGGGCCTGATGCAAGGGAGGGTGTTGGAGTCTGCTTTTCTCTGCATGAAAGCATCTGTTCCCAGGTCCCCTTTCTTATGTGTACCTAGGTTTATCCCCTGTGTCTGGAAGGGCCTTGTCAGTTCCCTCTGGTTCTCCTCTTACCTCTCGGAAACTCAAGGCATCTTTTCCCTTTCTGAGGAAGGAGGCCTTGCTATCACTTATGCTGTTTCCTTCCCAATCTTTGTCTTATGTCCCTTCCACTCTCCTGCTAGTCTGTTAAAACCTAAATGCCAGGAATATGTTTCTTTTTTCTCCTTGAATTTTTATCCCTTGCATGAAAATCCCCCTGAAAATAGAAACTTCAGTCATTCAGTGGTTCTCAAACTTGACTTGCATTGAAATCCTCTAGAGATCTTTTCCAAAAGGCCCATGTCTGGGCCAGACCTGTAGAAATACTGATTGTTCAACCTGAGGGTGAGGACTAGACAGGGTTAGTTTGTTTCAATTCTCTGGTAATCGAAATTTATGGACGGTTTGAGAATAAGTGAGAATTAAGAGAAGTACAGGGGATGAGGGAAATACTGGGAAAAGAAAACTTTGGTTAATATTTCATACTATTATGCAATCATATATGAATACAGAAGATTGAAAAGTCCTTGAAAATGAATTTGAGTGTCAGTGTAAAAAGATTAGGAAAAACCTCACATACCACAGGCATTTAGTAACTTTTTTCTTTTGGGGAGGGCTTAGAATATCTGAACTCTTAACAAGTCCAGTCAGGATATTTGGAAATTCTTGCTTTCTAACTTACACATTTCAATTGTCTCACATTTTTTTCTGAAGTCAGCAGCCAGTTAGAACCAAACCAGCTTAGACTCTCATGAAAAGGACATGGTCTGGTTTGACTTCCACTGCTAGCAGGTGTCTAGAACAAATAAAGTCCTGATGTCCGCTGAAAAGGAAAAAAAGCTAATCAAAATCCAGAGAGCTTCAGGGTGGGCACAATGTGACCTTCTGTTCAATACTCTAAGGAGGCTCATCCCATGTGGATAAGGCCACACCCTGCTTCTGTTTCTGGAAAGGTTCCCGAGAGCTGCTTTAAACTCTCAGGGGAGCCTCAGGAGATGCCAATGTCTTGATCTCTGGGTGAAGGGTTCAAGCACTCAACCTTCCTGTTCAGAAGGAATCAATCCAACCAAGAGTGTATTATTTGAGAAATAAAATCTCATGATTAGAAAAGGTAGCAATGGGGTGGCGCCTGTGGCTCAAAGGAGTAGGGCACTGGCCCCATATACCAGAGGTAGTGGGTTCAAACCTGACCCTGGCCAAAAAAAAAGTATATATATAATTTATATATATATATGTATGTATATATAAAATAAAGAAAAGGTAGCAAGCTATGATAGTAGTGGGTTCAAACCTGGCCCTGGTGAAAAAAAAATGTATATATATACATTTATAGATATATGTATGTATATATAAAATAAAGAAAAGGTAGCAAGCCATGATGTTCGGGCCAGGCGCAGTGGAGCACTCCTGTAATCCTAGCACTCTGGAAGGCCAAGGTGGGTGGACTGCTTCAGCTCAGGAATTCAAGATCAGCCTGAGCAAGAGCAAGAACGCATATCTACGAAAAGTGGAAAAACTAAATAGGTGTAATTGTGCACGCTTGTAGTCCCAGCTACTCAGGAGGCTGAGGCAAGAGAATTGCTCAAGCCCAAGAATTTGAGGTTGCTATGAGCTATGATGCCATGGCACCTTGACAACAGAGTGAGACTGCCTAAAAAAAAAAAACATAGCAGACATATAGAATTACAATGTGAGCTCTGGAACTGGATCCAAATACTGACTCCACCATGCACAGCTGTGTGATGTTAAGTAAGTTACTAACCCTCTGTGTGCCTCTCTGGCCATATATAAATCCAGGATAATAACAGAATCTTCTTAGGAGCGTTTTTAGGAGGATTGAATGAACAGTCATAAAATACCTCATATGGAAAAGCCCTGAGTTAATGCCAGTTTATTTAATTATGTGGATGAATCCCTTCTATGGCATGCCTAGGAAATGGTGCAGATCACCCTAAGAAGTGGTGAGTGGCAGGGCAGGGGTCTGATGCCAAGAGAGGGAAAAGGACAAAGAGGGGGCCATGTAATGTTTTCCACAGTGAGCATGGCTATCGATCAGTGAAAGTGGCCTCCACACCCCAGTGCTGGGCAGCCCCCCGCTTATTCCTTGGCACGTTATACAGAGATCACTGTTTATGAGTCTATGTTTATGAGCAGGAACTACAGTGGTCTTGTCTTATCTGCAGGGCACATGTTCAGGAATCACCACCACCCCCATGGATGTCTGAAGCCTCTGATAGCACTGAACCCTATATATACTATGTTTTCCTATATACACACAACTACAGTAAAGTTTAATCCATAAATTAGGTTCCATAAAAGATTAACAAGCCAGACGCAGTAGCTCTAGCCTATATTCCCAGCACTCTGGAAGGCCGAGGCAGGTGGATTTTTTTCAGCTCCAAAGTTCCAGAGCAGCCTGAGCCAGAGGCAAACCCTGTCTCTACTAAAAATAGAAAAACTACCCAGCGGGTTGTGGCAGACACCTGTGTTCCCAGCTACTTGGGAGGCTGAGGCAGGAAGATCAATTGAGCCCAGCAGTTTGATGTTGCTGTGAGCTATGATAATACCATAGCCCTCTATCAAGGGTGACAGAGTAAAACTCTGTCTCAAAAAAAAAAAAAAAAGTTTTTAAAAGATTAACAGCAACTAATAACAAAATAAAATAATTATGACAATATACCATAGTAAAAGTTTTGTGATAAATTTGAGAATTTTACTATAAAAAATAAATAGGCAAAATTTGAGGACTTTCCCCTTTTCACTTAAAGGAAGCATTTCACATATCCTTTGGTGCATCTGAATGGCCAGCATCACTACTTTTGTGCTTTCGTCAGGTAAAATGAGGGTGACTTGAACACAGCATCACCTGGACAGTTGCCCTGGGAACCGAGATGGCTGAGTAACTCAAGGGCAGGTGGTATAGACAGCACAGTGGTGCGAGGCAAATTCACCCACAGACCAGGCAGTATTCCGAACAGCACACAATTTAAAACTTCAGAAATTTCTGGTATTTCTGGTATTTTCCACTGAATATTTTCAGACTGCATTTGACCTCATGTAACTGAAACTGTGGAAAGTATCTTCCCTGCGCAGTGACCTAGCACTTCTCTAAACTCGGGGGAAAAAAACAGAGAATGACTGAAGGGCTCAAGCTAGGGGACGTTCTCTCTTCTCAGTACGTGCGAGAGTCCCCCCCAACAGTACCTCTCAAAGCCCTTTCCTGGTGAGGCCCTGCTATCCTCTGAGCCGCTCTCAGCAGTGTCCAGAATTCTCACGGAGGAGCATAGCCCTGCCAGCACCTCCTCCCTCGGTCTGTTCTTCTGGAAGACTTTGCTAATGCTCATTCTCCTTCTCCTCCTCAAGACTCTCAGAAAGCAGAAAAAGTCCTTTCTTCAAAAGGCGGAGCAGATGCCTTTTGCCAAGACTTCCATACTGGGTGTAAAAGAGCTCTGGCTTTATGTAATTACAAACTTAATGATACATGAAATTGACTATTTAAAGTAAGAGAAGTGGTTTTGAGCATCTTTGAATCTTAGTCACAGGGTAAAATATATGTTATGTAAAAATAGGCAATAGGTACAATGGGAGCTAGGAATTATTATTACTCACTTCTACAGAATTTTTTTACTTTTCTTCTCACCCTTGAAATCTAGAGCTTTTCTCTACTTCACACAAACCTCCCCCGGAAATATAGTGTTTGCACACTGCCGAGCGATATCCTGAAATCCAACCTGAGTCCAATAAAAGTTATGAAGACAAACTGTGCCAAACTCATATGAGTCATAATTATTAATAGTTTAAGAAACAAAACAAATGCCCACCTACGTTTTAACTGATACCTTACCCTTTACCTGAAAACCACCTCCTAGGAGCATAGAGATTCGGAAGCATCGTTTTCTAGGATGGGCAGCTTCAGAGCCTGGCCTTGGTCACAGCTGCTAACAGATCCTGCCAGGTTAGATGATCACAAGCCATCTGGTGCAAGGCTCAGTCAAATCTAGCTTCTGCACTGCTGTGAGTTAGTTACCCTCAATGTGCTTCTTGTGAAATAGGAAAAATTAAAGCAACTGAGAGAGAACATTAAGAGGAAAGTAGACATGAGAGGTGACTGAAGAGTCAGCAGGGTTAAGGAAAATTCAAGCATGAATCTGAAAAGTTACACCTGATCATCATCAGAAGAAGTTGGGTGAATGGTAGACGGAAACTCTGTACTATTTTTGCAACCTTTTTGTAAGTCAAACTATATAAAAATAAAAAGTGTATGCATGTGTAAAAAACAAGAAAGAAGAAAGTAGAATGAAACCTTTGATCATTTCTAAAAACCTGCCATTGTTTAGTGTTCCAGTTAGCTACTGCTGAGTGATAAACCAGCCCAAACTTAGTAGTGTAAAACTGCAGCAATTTTCTCATATTTCCGTGGGTTGACTGGGCTCAGCTAGGCGGTTCTCACACAGGGTCTCTCAGGAGGTCACTGTCGGATGGGGACTGGTCCGAGGACTTCTTGAAGGTTTCCTCACTCCCATGTCAGACAGCTGATGCCAGCTATTGGCCGGGAGCTCCGTGAGGACTACTGGGCAGAGATCTGCATATGTCTGTCCAAGGTCCTGAGCTTCTTCCCAGAAGGGCAGCTGGGTTCCAAGAGCAAGTTTCCCAAAAGACAGAGCCAGGGAAATACGCTATCACCATTTGTGACCAGCCTCTGCAGTCATGCTATGTTACTTCTACCACACTATTAATTAGGAGCAAGGGAAAGCTAATTAGAATCTTGATGGGAGGAGTGTCAAAGAACATGCCAACATGTTTCAAAACCACTACAGGTAGCATCGTCACACTTTCCCCACTCTATCTCTTCCAAACTCATGACTAAATGTTGAAAAGCAAAACTCAACCAATGTACACATCAAAAATAGATGTCTCTGCTTCTTTTCACTCTGACAATCAATCTCTTCTTCTAGGCTCACTCTGGTGAGGCAAAGCATCTCTGACACCTGCTCCTCTTCCCCTGGCCATGTGCATTCTAAATGTATGCTCTTGGGTCAAGATTACTTCCTACATGGAAAGCCTAGGCTCATGTTCACAATAAGTAGACTTTGCAAATATTAATTTTGTTTTCTTCCAAAACTCCTTCCCATTCAATTGCAATACTATTACCGGTAGCTGTTGACTGGTACCATCTTTGGATTCTTCACACCCTATCAATCACTGACAAAAGAACTAGTCTCCCATGTACCAGTGGCCTCCTTGCCACCACCTTCAATGCTGTCCAGAACTTCACCCTCTCTCTGGATTGCCACCTTGTACATGGCTGGTCATCTTATGATTTTCCCCGTTAGATTTAATAGCCAGAATCCCTTTATCAAATGTTGCACACCTTCCCAATTCTCCCCAAACAACTGTATTTCTGAAAGCATTTCACCCAGATTTCTGGTCATGGATTTCAGAGCCTTGGTCAGCACACATAGACTCAAAGATGCACTCTTGTTCCAAAGTAACTGTGTGCCTCCAACAACTCTCTTTCGCCTGTTTGCAACCTCAACTGCATATTCAGGAACAACTTTTGATTTTCCTGTCCCTAAACTCAAACTCCCATTGATGAATAGTTCTGCAATTCAGATATAGTTTTTTCACCTACCACATGACTTCAGTGTGGTAGAACAGAAAGATCACAGAACTTCAAAATGAGAGGCCCAGGTTCTAGTGTTATAAACTTCAAAATAGGATATTTAATAGAAGAATTGGAAAAAGTGAAATATCCACTATGACGATGATGATTTTTTTTTCGCCTTTTACAAATTCTACTCAGGTTTCATTGACCTTGTGAATTTCCCACGAGCAAACAAAGGAAGTTCCAGTTTTACGTCACTGCTCACAACCGTCTTTCCTGAGACATGGTGGTTACAAACTTCATCAGGTGTCCCTTTGCTGAAGTCACTGCCAACAAAGTCCTTCCCAGTGGTTATAGTCCTCTTTGCAGACATCACAAGGGGCTCATGATGTCTGAAGATACACTAGATACTTCCTGAGAGTGCAGGGAGCTAAAGGCTTATCCTAAATTCCACCTGGAAAGCAAAATGAACTTATAGCCAATGATAAGGTCTCAAACTGCACCCAACACTGACTTCCTGAAAAGGCTAAAGAGATGGGGACCCTCAAGCTTAAAGTGCTTAGCACACAGTCAGAGGGGTATAGACTTGCCTACTTTCAATCTGGCCAGCTTAATTCTTTCAATAAAGTAGAAGCTAAAATCTGGACGTGGTGGCATGCACCTGTAGTCCCAGCTACTCAGGAAGCCAAGGCAGAAGGATCCCTTGAACATAGGAGTTCAAGGCTACTCTATGATCACTCCTATAAGCAGTCATTGCTGCACTTCAGCCTCGGCAACATAGAGAGACCTGTGTCTAAAAAGAAAAAAGCTGCTAATACATGCATAGTTCTCTAAAAGTTGCTGCAAAATTTCACATGAATTCTTTCAGTCAATCCTCATCCCAGTCCAGCAGGATATACCAGAATATATTATCTCTACTTTGAAGGCACTGTCTTACCTCTGCACATCTCACCCCTACAGCCCCCAAAACATTGCTCCCCTCCACTGCAGGTCTCAGGTATTACTGAATGAAAAGAACTGAAGTTTTCACACAAGATGATTTACGTGCTCATGTGGTCCAGCCCAGCTCTTCAAAAAAGCTAGGGATTGTGGACAAACCCTCAGTTAATATAAAAGATATATTTTCTGTCCTTCCTTTGTGCATGTAACTCCCTCAGGAAGCCTAAAGGGAGGAGGGGCTGATGCTCAGAGAGGGAATCTAGGTGTTCCGGGGTCGCCTAACAAATATCATCAAATTTATATCCTAAGCACACCCCTAAGAGGAACAGGATTAAAACCCTGGCATCTCTGAAAAGAATGACTATGCTCAGAAGTGGGAGGAGAATTTGCCCATAGCCTTTTTTAGAGAGCTCTGGTGATCTGGATTCTTCTTACACTCAGGGGCTGCTCCAGATGTTGGGATACAGAGGTGAGCAAAGCAAAGCCCCTTCTCTTGGGGAGGTTATATTCTAGTATATAAGTGCTCCAGCTGCTAAGTGCTATGGAGAAAAATAAAGCAGGGGAGAGGAAAAGGCAGGGCTAGGGAATGGAGAAAAGATTATCATTCTTTATTTTTTTTTTTGAGACAGAGTCTTACTTTGTTACTCTTGGTAGAATGCCATGACGTCACAGATCACAGCAACCTCAAAGTCTTGGGCTCAAGCAATTCTCTTGCCTCAGTCTCCCTAGTAGCCAGGACTACAGGCACCCGCCACAGCACCTGGCTATTTTTGAGCTCAGGAAATCCACCCACCTTGGCCTCCCAGAGTGCTAGGATTACAGCCATGAGCCATGGCACTCCGGCCATGGCTAAGGAATTCTCATCACCCAAGGAGATTTACCTAGAAAGTCTTACATAAAACAATAGAATACATTCAAAGAAAAATTGCTTGTGATTTTTTTTTCTTGCTACCAACACTAAAGCTTTTCGTTTAAAATGTGAAATATTGAATTTAGTGTTTGGTCCAGGATTTTTCTGTAGACTTCTGTGTACAAAGAAGAGAGAATCATCTCCAAGGTGTTTTCAAACCATAGCTATCAGTACCAAGTAATATTTAGTTATGTAAAGAAGTGATACTAGATGCCATGAACTCTAAATTATTTCAAATGTGAGGATCTACAGCAGCCTAGAATGTAACCACTGAAATTATAACAGGAGTTTAGGTTTCAGGTTAAAAACGGAGGAGTCAGCCAGGCACAGTTGTCCATGCCTGTAACCTTAATGCTTTGGAAAGTGAAGAAAATTGCTTGAGGCCTGGGATTGGAGACCAACCTGGGCAATATAGTGAGACCCACCTCTAAAAAACTACATATATTTTTTTTAATTAGCCGGGCATTGGTGGTGTACACCTGGAGTCTCAGCCACTTGAGAGGCTGATGTTGGAGGATGGCTTGACCCCAGGAGATCCAGGTTGCAGTGAGCTGTCATTGGGCGACTGCGCTCTAGGCTGGACAATTAACTAAGACTCTGTCTCTTAAAAATTTTTAGCAAATGGGTTCACTACCCTGATATGAATAGAAGCTAATACCACATGACACCAGCTTTTGAAAAAAGAAAGAGTTTTGCAAAACTGGCCAGGAAGGATCATGGCAAGCTCCAATCTGTGTCTCTGGTTTGGGGTCTGGGGCAAATTTCAAATTTATGGGCTCAGATGGCAAGAGAGGGGATTTAGGATTATTGACTTGGCACGGTCTGAGTAGAAGGTGTTAAATTTAACCATTTACAGAAAGGTATGTTGAGATGAGTTTTAGCCATGGATCTCCCAGGACAATGGACATTTCACTTCTGAAAGAGGGCTGGCATTTGGGACTACTCATGTTCCAATCTTCACAGTTACAAGGGGAGGATTTATTAGTTCAGAGTTAGTTTATTAGTTAGTTTGTTAGTTCATTAGTTAGAAGTCAAAGCTTTTTCTTTTCTTATTTTTTTTTTTTGAGACAGAATCTCACTCTGTCACCTTGGGTAGAGTGCCATGGTGTCATTGATCACAGCAACCTCAAACTCCAAGGCTCAAATGATCGTCTTGCCTCAGCCACCTAAGTAGCTGGGACTCCAGGTACCTGCCATCACACCAGGCTAGGTTTTTTTCTTTTTTTCTATTTATAGTAGAGTCAGGGTCTCACTCTTGCTCAGGCCAGTCTGTACTACTGAGCTCAGGCAATTCATCCCTCTCAGCCTCCCAGAGTGCTAAGATTACAGGCGTGAGCCACTGCCCCAGCTAAATCAAAGCTTTTTCAGTTGGGCCTGCCAGGCTCCATGACTTGCTACTGGGACTCTATTACACCTGCAAAGTAACTCAATGTTTTGTTATCAACATTTGGGCTGGTCTGCACTTACAGTGATTTGTCTTCCCTTTGGAACAGACCAAGTTTTAAAAAATGAATTTAATAAACCCAAGTACCTATTTACCCATAAATGGATTAACAAACTGTGGCATATGTATACCATGGAGGATTATTCAACCATAAGAAAAGGTGGAGACTTTACGTCTTTTGTGTTTACCTGGATGGAGTTGAAATACATTCTTCTTAGTAAAGTATCTCAAGAATGGAAAAAAAAATCTAATGTACTCAATACTAATACAAAACCAATAAACAACCACAGAAACACAAATACAGTCTAGCAAGGGGGAGGGGAAAGAGGGAGAGACAAGGGGGGAAGAAGGAGGGTAATAGGCAGTATCTGTCCTAAAGTGCACAATGTGAAGGTGTTCAGCATGCCCACTGGGTGAAAGGCTCAACCACAACTTGAACTTTACCTTAGAATTGAAAACAATGTAACATTTGTACTTAAAAATCTGTACCCTCCTATTAATTCATAATAAAAAAAAGTAAAGATTCTTTGATTTGTAATTGGTTAAAGAAAAATGAACTTAATAGCTCTTTAATGCAACTAGAACTATTAATTTTGAAAAGTATTCAAGGAAGAATTGCAAAAGGCAGCAAAAATAAATTGGTCAAGGCACAGGAGGGTGGTGGTGGTGGAGAAATTACAATGTGTTCACCGGATTCATTTCCTCGGCTTGCTTTGCACAAAACCAGACATCATTCCCCAGACTCCCTCACAGCTAGCTTTGGTGGGTGACTGGGTTTTGACCCATGGAATGTGAAGGAGAGAATCAACTTCTGGATGAAGCACTTTCTTTTAGAAGGTGCACTTTCCTCACTTTCCCTTCTCCACAGCCAAAATGCACAGGCATGGAAACCCAGGGAAGGGTACAAATGGCCCCTTCAGTTTTGTACCAGATTATTTGATAGGGGAAATTTCTTTTCCACCCAAATCATGGGATTAAACAGTTTGGAAGTCCTAATATTTCAAGAAAAAAGTCTTCTACGAGGGAGCACAGTTTGGATTCTGTTAAATTAGAGGCTGAAACTATGTCTTGGCCACTCTAGTCTTTTCCCACAATTGCCACAACAAGCAGAGGGGAGGGTCTCTGTACTGACAAAGTGACAGGGAGAGGTAAACAGCAGTAGGTCTGGAACCCAGGGTATTGGTTGGGTACCTCTGACCCTTTCTGGTCTAGTACTTCTAGTCGGTGGAAAACTCAGGTAGAAAACTGAGTGTATTTAATCCAAAACTCCATAATTTTTGAGGACCAGCATGGTAATACAAGTGGAAAATTCCACACCTGAGCACAGTCAAAATGCAAGTGCCTGTCACACAGTTTATTCAGCATCCCAGGTATCCTGGTGATGCTATCAGCTGCTTAGTTACCCTGAACACATTAGTTTTTGACTGTATTCATGGTATGTCATGTTTTTTACTCTTAAGTGCTTAAGTGTGAATAAGTGTACAATAATGATTGCTTACCACGAGCATATAAATCCAGAGTCAGGATTGATGCAGATGTCAACCAACCCCGGATTGTCCACGTGGGTGGATGAGATAGTGACACCTTTGCTTTCTGATGGTTCAATGTACACAAACTGTTTTCTGCACAAAATGATTAGGAATGTTATATAAAGCTATCTTCAAGCTACGTGCATAAGATGTATATAAAACATAAATGAATTTTGTGTTTAGACATGGGGATCCCATCCCCAAGATATTTTATTAGGTATATGCAAATATTCCAAACTCTGAAAAAAAACAAAATTCAAAACACTTCTGGTCCCAAGACTTTTGGATAAGAAATACTCGGGGGAGAGGCAAGATGGCCAACTGGAAGCAGCTTCCGACAGAGGCTCCTGTCTAAAAGGAAAGATAACCTCCAGAAACTGCCCAGTTGAGCTGAAGACTGGGAGCCCAGCTGAGAGAGAGAGAAGTGATAACTGCAGGTCACCCCTTGAGGCAAGCTGCGAATTCCAAAAACCAAGTTTCAAGCAAAAAAACTGAACTAAATTTTTCGGCCATTCTGAACTTCCAGGACTCCCTTCCCTGCTTACCTGATGCACCAGAAGCCTGACCTCTGCTGAAACGGAAGGAGGAGGACTTGAGCAGCGCCCACCCTCCCTATCTGCCAGACCAGGCAGCTGGGCAGGTAAGAGATTCCCCGGCCCCACCAAGCAGCCGCCAGCCCCCAGGCCAGGGATGCCACCGGGACCCCTGCGTGGCTCCAATCCGTGCCCCACCAGGCCTCCACCAACCACCCACAGGGGCCAGGAACTCCGCTGGAACTCCTGCATGCCCTGGTTTGCACCCCTCCGGGACATAGCCCGCCCGGCAGCAGCAAGTCTGCCAGGACTCCTACATGGTGCCGATCTGTGCCCTGCCCGGCTTTGGCTCACGGCCTGCGAGACCCCTGCCCAGCTCCAATACGTGCCCCAGGTCCACCACCCACAGTGGCCAGGAACTCCACCCCGCAGGGACCCCCGCATGATCCTGACTGGCACCTCACCGGGCCTTGACCCGCTGCCAGCAGCAGGCAGGAACTCCCTCCCAGAGCCGATCTGTGCCCTGCCTGGCCTCAGCCTGCCACCCACTAGGACCCCCGCCTGGCTCCAATCCGAGCCCCAGGCCCACCGCCCACAGCAGCCAGGAACTCCACTCCACCGGGACCCCCAGCGGCCCAATTGGCACCCCGCGAGTCCTTGGCCCACCACCAGCAGTGCCCAGGAACTCCACTGAGACTCCTGCGTGGCCCCGATTGGCAGCCGGCTGCCAGCAGCAGACAGGAAGTCTGCCAGGACTCCCTCCTGGGGCCAATCTGTGACCTGCCTGGCCTTGGCCCGCCTGGCTCCGATCGGTGCCCCAGGCCTGCCTCCCTCCCTCCTGAGCCCTACTTTTCAGCCAGAGACTGCTGGAGGCACAAGCTCCCTTTGTAAAGACCACCAGGTGCCCCATCCCACACCTTCCTGCTTGATCTGAGTGTGCTACACTCCGGAGCTGCTCCTGCAGCCAGAATTCCCTGGGTGGGGCAGTCCCAGAGGAGCTACACAGGGTCACTCCCTACAAAGATCCAGCAACAACAGAGTGATCCTGTCAGGGTCTGATCTGGGAGAGACACCTCCCAACTCTGAGGATGGTCATAGGAAAAAGTAAAAAATAATCATGAGGCAGAATCAACAGAAAAACTCTGGCAATATGAATAACCAGAGTAGATCAACTCCTCCAAAAAACAACAAAGTAGATACAACACAAGATCCCTTGCATAAGCAAATGGCTGAGATGTCAGAAATCAAATTCAGAGTCTGGATAGCAAATAAGATCAGCGGAATGGAGGAAGGATGGAATTAGAATTTCAGGCAGTAATCCAAAAGATGACTCAAAAGATGTCTCAAGAATTTAACAAATTCAAATACAAAATGACCAAAGACTTTGACACATTGAGACAAGAAGTTTCAGCCCTCAAAGATCTGAGAAATACAGTAGAATCCCTCAGTAACAGAATGGAGCAAGCAGAAGAAAGGATTTCTGATATGGAAGAAAAAGCTTTTGAACGCTCCCAAACTTCCAAAGAGGAAGAGAAATGGAAGGCAAAAACGGATCATTCTCTCAGACACCTCTGGGATAACTCAAAGAAAACCAATATTCGCTTTATAGGGATACCTGAAAACAATGAAGTGGCATCACAAGGCACAGAGTCTCTTCTTTATGAGATTATGAAAGAGAAATTTCCAGACATGCCAAGAGATTCTGAAATTCACATAGCAGAAAGTTTCAGAACCCCAGCACAACTCAACCCAAATAAGACATCCCCCAGGCACATGATAATTAACTTCACTAAATTTAATATAAAGGAGAAAATTCTGAAAGCAACCAGATATAAGAAATCCATTACCTACAAGGGGAAGAATATTAGAATAACTGCAGATCTCTCTGATCAAACCTTTCAAGCTAGAAGAGAATGGTCATCGACTTTTAATCTCCTAAAACAAAAGGACTTTCAACCCAGTATCCTGTACCCAGCTAAATTGAGTTTCATTTATGATGGAGAAATTAAATACTTTAACGACATCCACATGTTGAAGAAATTTGCTATAACTAAACCAACTCTCCAGGATATTTTCAGATCTATCCTCCATAATGACCAGTGTAATCCTCCACCACATAAGTTTTAAACTCACCCAGAAACTTTTTATCAAATTTCAGCTTCTACAGTGATGAAAAGATTAAAAATGTCCACTGGACTTTCTAAAGATTTATCATTGGTTTCAATTAATGTGAATGGTTTAAATTGTCCTCTAAAGAGGCATAGGTTGGCTGACTGGATACAAAAACTCAGGCCAGATATCTGCTGAATACAAGAATCTCATCTTACTGTAAAAGATAAATTTAGACTCAAGGTGAAGGGATGGTCATCTATATTCCAGGCAAATGGAAAACAGAAAAAAAGTAGGTGTTGCAATCTTATTTGCAGATACAATAGGCTTTAAACCAACCAAAGTAAAGAAGGATAA
>CAUYRH010040500.1:0-29855 GCA_963574655.1 Perodicticus potto
GAAAAGTCACCATCTTTCTTTAAGGATGCATAATATTCCATGGTATACATCTACAATTTATTAATCCATTCGTGGATCGATGGGCACTTGGGCTTCTTCCATGACTTAGCAATTATGAATTGGGCTGCAATAAACAATCTGGTACAGAGATCTTTGTTGTAATGTGATTTTTGGTCATCTGGGTATATACCAAGTAAAGGGGTTATAGGGTCAAATGGCAAGTCTATTTTTAAATCTCTGAGTGTTCTCCTAACATCTTTCCAAAAGGGATGTATTAGTTTGCATTTCCACCAGCAATGTAGAAGTGTTCCCTTTTCTTCACATCCACGCCAACATCTCTGGTTTTGGGATTTCATCATGTGGGCTAATCTTACTGGAGTTAGATTTTCATGTGTCCCAAGGACAAAAGCTACCACTTTCTCTGAGGGTGACAAGGTTAGCAGTTTTCTCCCTGAACTGTCTGCCTTTTCTGCAATGAGACCACCTTCCATGGAAACAAGTCCCTGACACAACCACATCTCCCTCTCAGGAGCAGGGCAGCAACAACCCACAGCCAGTCTGGGAGCCCTGCACGCAGGGGACTGGGGGGCCTCACCACAGCTGCTGTAGCTGGGCCAGGGTAGAAATTGGGAATCAGGGCGCGTCCATGCCCCTGAAGGACAAAGGCCGCTGTCATTCCGCCCGTGAAGGACAGAGACTGCTGTCATTGCCAAAAGAGGGAGGAGGGAGCAGCTTGTGGGTCCCACAACTGCCTGCCTGCGCTAAACTCTTCAAGAGGGACCCACCCTTCTCTGGCTTGCTAGTTCTTCCAGAGCAGCAAAGCATCCCACCCCTCAGGGCCTGAGGCCAAGTGCCAGCTTAGTTTTAGTCTAATCCCCCAAAGACTCAAGCACCCCATCCAGACGCCTGGGAAATGGGCACTACTCAGCCTCGTCTACCATGGCTGGCACCAACACTGTCCAAGGTTGTGAAGTTTAGCAGATGCGAATTGCCAGCAGTTCCACAGCGGGTACCTGCTGGCCAGACATGAACGCGATGTACTGTTCCCTCTCTGCACTCAGCAGCAGAGGGAAAAGGTTATAGATAGGAAGGAAACAGGATGAGAACTATGGCAATATGAAAAAACAGGCTGTTTTGACAACCTAGAAGGATCACATTAGTTCTCCAGCAATGGACTCAAGCCAAGAGAAAATTTTGAAATATCTGCTATGAAATTTAAAATATGGATCATAAATAAGCTCTGTGGGGCTCAGCGCCTGTGGCTCAACGGGCTAAGGCACCAGCCACGTACACCTGAGCTGGCGGGTTCGAATCCAGCCCAGCCTGCCAAACAACAATGATGGCTGCATCCAAAAAATGGCCAGGCGTTGTGGCGGGCACCTGTAGTCCCAGCTACTTGGGAGGTGGAGGCAAGAGACTCGCTTGAGGCCAGGAGTTGGAGGTTGCTGTGAGCTGTGATGCCACAGCACTCTATCCAGGTTGATAGCTTGAGGCTCTGTCTCAAAAAAAAAAAAAAAGCTCTATAGGATCAATGTATATTGGTCAAGTGACAGCTATACTAAAAGACCTGACCTCACCATGGTACAATTCATTCATGTAACAAAAATACATGTATTGAAATTAAATAATAAATAGTTGAAAAGATGTTCAAGTTCTTTACATATCATGGAAGTACATATTAAACTTAGTTTAAATGAAAAAATATACACTAATATTGATTGTGAAATACAAGATAAAAGTATGAACAAACTAGAGCTGAGTGTGAATAAATTACTCACTGCCAGTGAGGTGAGTTAAACTGGCTCAACCACATTAGAGCATTATTCAGGATTATCTAATAAAGCTGAAAGATGGAATATTCTGAGACCAAACGAGTTCACTCTGAAATATAAACACATTGGAAATATTAACCTAAATTACAGTATTAGAATGTAGCAATTTTTGTTATAGCTCTCTCTTCCCAAGAACCAGAAACAAAATAAAGTGGACGCTGTCCATATTTACAACAGTATTAGAATGAATATATGCCTGGAGAGATAATGTCATGATGCCATTATTTCACAGCTACAGAATTACTTAATGGATACAATAAACATAATTGTTAAGAAAAAACAAAACAGGCACAACAGAAAATATATTATATATTTGTATTTGTATAAAGTTCAAAAACAGGTAGAACTCTGTGTACCGTAAATTGTAAAACAATGGTTAGCATCAGAAGCTTGGTAGAGACTGGAAGCAGGCAATATTTGGGAAGTTGGTTGTGTAAGTGTGCTGTGTTTGTAAATATTCATTCAGCTGTAAATTTATGATGTACGTGTGCTTCTGTTTATAGTATACATTAATAAAAAGTAAAAGTATTAGGAAGTACTTAATACAGTGATTTATGTCATGGACTCTGAAGACAGATTGCTCAGGTGTCATCACTAACTCTGTTGCTTACTACTTACAAGAGTCATGACTTTGGGCAAGTTTCTCAGTGCCTTAGTTTTATCATCCATAAAGTGAAAACCAGAAGTGATGTCTGAGTGCATGAATCCTTCTTTAAGTAGTAGAGCTATTGAGGAATTTTATTGCCACAAAAACAGAGAGCAGAAAACAACAGCAACAACAAAGCCATACATCAGCTTCTTTACAAAAAATCAAAGCAAGTTCTTTTTTGTATGAAATCGACAACAGAATAAATGCAAAGAAAGTGATACGAATGGAGGAAAATTCATATAAGGGAAAAAAGAGCGGTATAGAAAAGGCTTCTGAAGTAATATGAATCCAAAGAAATTTCAGAAAAGATGAATACATGGCTAGACAATGGAAAAATCCAAAAAAGAGGAAAAAGATAATGGAATGAAAGAATAAATGAGAAAAAAAAATGTACACAAGTGAGGGAAACAAAGGACTTTGAGGAAATAAGAATTAGCATGGGCAGAATCACAAAGGAGCATTCGTGCTGCAGAAGATTAAAAATAAATGCTTGATGCAATTTGAGGATCACAGAGACAAGACCCTGATTAGGACAAAAGGACAAATGACACAGAAGCAATAAGTCGGTAAACTCATACAAGGTTAAATGACACGTTCTTGAGCTTTAAAAAAAAGCAAAATAAATGGGTATTACAACCCATTTAACAAAAATGTTTAAATAAATTTAGACTTAAAAATGACGCAAGTACCTAGGAAGATATATTTATCTTAGCACAATGTCAAGCACATTAGAATACTATTAATTTAACTATTAATTGCACCATTGTTTAATCGTTTTCTGTTAAATTTAAGAACAGATAGCATTATTAACTGAAAATTAAATAAAGATGAATAAAAATCTTCCCTAAAAATGTTTGAAATCTGCTGAGGCAGGTAGGCATACTAAAAATTGTATTATGGTACTAGAAAAGGCATGGCTCTGGAGTCAAAATTGTATCTTATTCTTTTTCCTTTTTGTTTTTTTTTTATTGTGGTAAAACACACATAACCTAAAATTTACTATTTTAATCATTTCTAGTGTGACGTTCAGTAGTGTTAAGTACATTTATACTGTAGTGTAACTATCACTACCATCCATCTCCAGAATTCTGTTCGACTCACAAAACTGAGACTCTTTATCCATTAAATAGCAACTTCCCTTTCTCCATCCTTCACAGCCTGTTGGCCACCATTTCATTTTTTGGCTCTATGAATTTGAGTACTCTAAACACCTCACACAAGTGGCCTCATACAGTATTTGTTTTGTTATGACTGGCTTATTTCATTTAAATAATGGACACAATGCTGAGGCGTATGGCACACCTCTTGGGGGCAGGACACGATTATAAGAGGGACTTTACCTAACAAATGCAAACTTTGCTTCCTAATTCTTTGTATCCTCAATTAATCTGAAACAAAAAATAAAAATAAAAAAACAAATAAATAAAACAACGTCCGTCAGATTTATTCATATAGTAACAAACCAGATTTCTTTCCTTTTTATTTTTTTTAAATTTTATTCCCAGTAATTTTTTGTATACATTTATTGTACACTTTGTGTTTAATTTTTTTACTAAGTCATATACACATAGATCATGAATACATTTATGCATATGTGTGGTACAATGTGTTGGGTTTTTTTTTTTATGCAATATGACGTGCTTACATCAAACCAATCAAAATAACTTTTGCCTCACTTACTTGATTATTGTGTTAAGACATTTATGTTCTACGCTTGACAAATTTGACTTGTACCCTTGCAATATGCTCCATAGGTGTGGTCCTGCCTTTCACCCTCCCTCTATCAATTCTTTCCCTTTTTAAACCTAAGTAATATCCTATTGTGTATATCACATTTTGCTTATCCATCTGCAGTTAGGGTGCTGTCACATTTTAGTTATTGTGAATAACATTACTATAAACACGTCTGTACAAATATCTCTTTAAAACCCTGCTTCCAATTCCTTTGAGTACGTAAGTTAAAGTGGAATTGTAGGATCATGTGTTAATTCTGTTTGTGATTTTTGAGGAACTACCACACTGCTTTCCTCATGATGTGAGAGGATTCAGATTTCTGTACATCCCCACAGAAAGTTATTTTCTGAGTTTTCTAGATAGTAGCCATCCTGATGGGGAGAAGGTTGTAACGCAATGTTGTTTTGGAATTGCATTTCCCATTTGATTTTCATTTGGGTTTTTTCTACCTGGCAGTTTTATAGATGCAGCTAGTATGGCTGTTTTCCTAACTTGCAACATTTATGACCCTATTTATTGCCTTATGAAATAGGAAAATTCACAGTTTTTCATATAGTAAAGCAAGATTGGCTTATTCTTTTGCTTCTGTTTATTTGAAGCAAAAAGAGACCACTTCCTTGATATTTCTGACCTACATTTCCAGCTAGGAATAATTCTTTTTCAAGGCCTAAGTTTCTGATTTCTTTCTTCCTTCTTTTCATAATGTTTTGAATATATTTTACTTGCTCACAAGGAAGATACTGAGTGCATATACTAGGTGGACTATTCCCCAAGTATTTATTTCCCGATGACAATTATTTTCTCTTTCTGATGCTCTCTTCACATATAACTATATATTTGCATATTTCTTTAAAAGCCCCCTTGGATATAAGCACTTCCTGCTTAAATCTTAATCAAAACACCATTGAGAAGACATGAGTTTTGATAGGAAATTTGGAGGACTAATCACAGAGCTTTATGGATCTCAGAGACCCAAATGGCCAATTATAGAAAGTGGCTTAGTAAAGATGTTTTAAGATCTCTCTGACCACACTCAGGCCGGGTAAATCTGAACCTGGAATGTTTTTCCTTCCAATGGAGGTCTTGAGGGAAGCATTATAGCATCTGTAGGAGAGAGCTGACTTTATTCTAATTTGTGTAACTGGTTACAAATAAAGGAGCAGTTACTCTCTGAAATCCAAATTTTAAAATATATGGAAAAAATTATATACCTATTGAAATATGTTTTCCAACTAATAGCCATGTATAGCTTAAAAGCATACTGACAGAAAACAACTGCAGCTGCTTTTAAACTAATGACATTATCTCATGGATAATTTGCTCTAAATAGCTTAGGAATGTGAGTGAATAAATCATTTATCATTATAGAAAGCTGTTTCTCTCCAAGAACTCTCTCTTCTGGAATCTCATTGCTTTATAGATAAGGCAAAATCTTTCAATTAGAATAAGGCTCTTAAATTAACTCTAAAGCAAAACTTAAACCCTGAAGCTGAGACACCTGTGAGTACATTTAGATTTCTTTGCCACTGTGAACTCTTGTGTTTCAACCATCTCTTTTCTGCTCATAGAAACTTACTTTGTAAAGGGATCTACTGATGTAAGTGGTTTCAAAGATATCTGCAAAATTCTCCTTAGTGTGAACTATCATTTCCTGATATGCTATCATCATACAAAATCCTTAAATATATTTTCTGTCCCCCACAGTGGTTTATCTCTCTGTGAAGTTCAATATGTAACCCATACATGGATCTCTGATGGCAAATCAGGACATCAAAATGTTAGTTCTTAGGAAGTTACAGTGGAGAGTGAAGGCATGCATTTCAGGTCCAGCAACATTTCAGTCTTACTGTTGTTTCTGAACTATTTAACACAAAATCATCCTTTAATTGCATCTTTTTAAATTTAGTTGTTTTTTTCTTATCAGCCTGGGCAAATATTTTATCAGGAGGGCTCCCCTGGCAATTGAAGCAACATCAAAAATGCACTACTGGGACCTGATCAAACTAAAAAACTTTTGCACAGCCAAGAACATAATAAGTAAGGAAAGAAGACAGCTCTCAGAATGGGAGAAAATATTTGCAGGTTATGCCTCCGACAAAGGTTTAATAACCAGAATTCACAGAGAACCAAACATATTCGTAAGAAAAGAACAAGTGATCCCATCTCAGGGTGGGCAAAGGACTTGAAGAGAAGCTTCTCTAAAGAAGACAGGCACAAGGCCTACAGACACATGAAAAAATGCTCACCATCCTTAATCATCAGAGAAATGCAAATCAGAACTACTTTGAGATATCACCTAACACCAGTAAGATTAGCCCACATGACAAAATCCCAAAACCAGAGATGCTGGCGTGAAAGTGGAGAAAAGGGAACACTTCTATACTGCTGGTGGGAATGCATGCTAATACATTCCTTTTGGAAGGATGTTTGGAGAATACTTAGAGATCTTCTAGTATTTTTATAATTTCATGTCTTAAGTTTAAATCTTTAATCCAGTGAGAGTCTATCTTAGTGAATGGTGAAAGGTGTGGGTCTAGTTTCAATCTTCTACAGGTTGCCAGCCAGTTCACCCAGCACCATTTGTTAAATAAGGAGTATTTCCCCTACTGAACGTTTTTAATTGACTTGTTAAAGATCAAATAATAACTGGGTTCATCTCTTGGTTCTCTATTCTGTTCCATACATCTATCTCTCTGTTTTTGTGCCAGTACCATGCTGTTTTGATCAATATCGATTTGTAGTATAGTCTGAGGTCTGGTAGCATAAATTCTCTCAATTGATGCAGAAAAAGCTTTTGATAATATCCAGCATCCTTTCATCATCAGAATACTTAAGAAAATTGGTATAGAAGGGACATTTCTTAAACGAACAGAGGCCATCTACAGCAAACCCACAGCCAATATCGTAATGAATGGAGTTAAATTGAAATCATTTCCACTCAGATCAGGAACCAGACAAGGTTGCCCATTGTCTCCACTGCTCTTTAACATTGTAATGGACGTTTTACAATTAGGAAAGAAAAGGCGATCAAGGGTATCCATATAGGGTCAGAAGAGATCAAACTTTCACTCTTCACAGATGATATGATTGTATACCTGGAAAACACCAGGGATTCTACTACAAAACTCTTAGAAGTGATCAAGGAATACAGCAGTGTCTCAGGTTACAAAATCAACACTCATAATTCTGTAGCCTTTATATATACCAACAATAGCCAAGCTGAAAAAACATCAAGGACTCTATTCCATTTACAGTAGTGCCAAAGAAGATGAAATATTTGGGAGTTTACCTGACAAAGGATGTGAAAGATCTCTATAAAGAGAACTATGAAACTCTAAGAAAAGAAATTGCTGAAGATGTTAACAAATGGAAAAACATACCATGCTCATGGCTGGGAAGAATCAACATTGTCAAAATGTCTATACTACCCAAAGCAGTATACAATTTTAATGCAATCCATATTCAAGTTTCATTGTCATGCTTTAAAGATCTTGAAAAAAATAATACATCCTTTTATATGGAATCAGAAAAACTTCAAATAGTCAAGACATTACTCAGAAACAAAAACAAAGCAGGAGGAATTATGCTACCAGACCTCAGACTATACTATAAATCTATAGTGATCAAAACCACATGGTATTGGCAGAAAAACAGAGAGATAGATGTTTGGAACAGAATAGAGAACCAAGAGATGAACCCAGCTACTTATCATTATTTGATCTTTGACAAACCTATCAAAAACATTCAGTGGGGAAAAGATTCCCTATTTAACAAATGGTTCTGGGTGAACTGGCTGGCAACCTGTAGAAGACTGAAACTGGACCCACACCTTTCACCATTAACTAAGATAGACTCTCACTGGATTAAAGATTTGAACTTAAGACATGAAACTATAAAAATACTATAATAGAGTACAGGGAAAACACTTGAAGAAATTGGCTGGGGAAAATATTTTATGAGTAGGACCCCCCAGGCAGTTGAAGCAATTCCAAAAATACATTACTGGGATCTGGTCAAACTAAAAAGCTTCTGCACAGCCAAGAGTACAGTATGTAAAGCAAGCAGACAGCCCTCAGGATGGGAGAAGATATTTGCAAGTTATGTCTCTGACAAAGGTTTGATAAACAGAATCCACCGAGAACACAAACATATTGGCAAAAAAAGAACAAGTGATCCCTTCTCACTGTGGGCAAGAGATTTGAATAGAAACTTTTCTGAAGAAGACAGGCGCATGGCCTACAGACACGTGAAAAAATGCTTATCATCCTTAATCATCAGAGAAATGCAAATCAAAACCACTTTGAGATATCAACTAACTCCAGTAAGAGTAGCCCACATCACAAAATACCAAAACTATAGATCGTGGTGTGGATGTGCAGAAAAGGGAACATTCTGCACTGTTGGTGGGAATGCAAGCTAACATGTTCCTTTTGGAATGAAGTTTGGACATGGATGGAGATGGAAAATATTCTTCTTAGCAAAGTATCTCAAGAATGGAAGAAAAAGTACTCAAGGTACTCAGCTCTATTATGAAACCAATTTATAAGCACCCATAGTTCCATATGAAAAATATAACCCAAATACAACTCAGAATGAAGGGGAAAGAGGGAGGGAGGGATGGGAAGAGGGGAGGGTATGTGGAGGGAGGGGAAATGGTTGGACCACACCTACGGTGCATTTTACAAGGGTACACATCAAATCTACTAAGCATAGAATATAAATGTCTTAATACTATTATTAAGAAAGTGAGGTGCATTCTGTCTTACCACTGGGGGGGGGAATAATGTAATGAAGAATAATAAAATACATGTATTTAAAAAGAAAAAAGAAAGTGAGGCACCCCTTTCCCTATTTCTTGTGTTAGGTGATTGGTGGGATCACACTTACGGTGCATCTTACAAGGGTAAAAGTGAAAATTACTAAATGTAGAATATAAATGTCTTCATATAGTGATGAAAAGGCCATGAAGGCTATGTTAAATAGTTCAATGAAAATATTTCAGATTGTATATAAAGTCAGCACATTGTGCCCCATGATTGCACCAATATACACAATTATGATTTAATAAAAACTAAAAAAAAAAAGACCTAACACAGGAACAACCATGAGAGGTGCAAAGAGCATGACACGGGGGAGGGCGGCCGTGCTCCTTCAGCCCTCTGGGCTTGCCACCCCCCAGGACTAACACGTGTTCCCCCACCCAGAAGCTCTTTGAATCCTGCAGCTTGGCGATCTCATGGCGTGACTGAGTAAATCACTGGCGTTGATGACTGACTCAATCTCCTAACGGGGAAGATGGAGCTGAAAAGTGTTAACCTTCTACCCATGTGGTTTGGCCCTTCTGGAAACCAGCCCCCAAGCTGAAGCTGTCTCGGGCCCCTCAGCTGCTAATCCACTCATGAGCACACAAACAAAAGACATTCTGTCACTCCAGAGATCCCAAGGGTTTGGGGAAGTGTGTGCAGGAACCTGGACAAAGATCAAATATATGAGAATATAATATACAATATCATCCAGCTGTGTAATATGAAAAATAGAGACATACATGGCTGGACACTTGCTGACAGCTCTCGTATATTTATCATAATACAAATCTTGATCAGAATTCCTGCCTTGCACAGACCTAAAGACGGGACCTTTCTTGTCACCTGGGCTAAATCAGTCCAGCATTAGCGAACCAAGAAAGAGCTTATTTTTTCTCTCGAAGGCTGTGCCCATTTGTTTTGTTTCTGACTGGAGACGGCTCCTGGTGGAAGGTGGGAGGAGAGAGTGCAGAGTGGGAGTGCAGAAGCACAACAGAAGGGTGTCGCAACACGCAAGCTGACATCCACGGACACGCCCACCTGCCAGCCCATGTCCATCTGGTAAGTGAATTTCAGGCTTGCCAGTCCTCCACTAAACCAGGAGCATCCCCGGTTGAGGCCACCCTAATGCTACAAACAGTGTGGGAGCCCTTGGCAGTGGCCCAGAGCAGCATAAGGACTGTGCTAACCATTAAATGAAAATAAGACTGGATTCCACTAACTGAACAGCTACTACGCCAAGTACTCAGGGTGCATATACAATCTATGCTCATCACCGACAGACTGGTAATAAGGCATTGAATCTATGTTACACACAGGCTCAGACATTAAGTGACCTGCCCCAGGCCACAAAGCTGGTAAATGAAGAAGAGATGAACCCAGGTGTATCTGGCCCCAGAGGCCATGGTCTCGGCATCACACTACACCAGGCTGCCTCTCGTGGCTCCTTCTATAAATGCTCAGGCTTGTGTTTAAAAAGAAGGAGGTGTTTTGTAAACAAACATAAGTGAACATAAATAAGCCCAAACCAACAGGTTCCAGGTGCGGCAGTCCCCACCACCCTAGGATCACACGCCCTCCCTCCCTTTTGCTTTATGAAATCTGAGGTCTTCAAAAAACACATACGTAACTACACCCCACGCGTCAACCCGCAAGATTCAATGTGGAAAAGACGGAGTGGGTCTTATGCCAAGAAGTTGGAGCCAGATTATTTTAGTCTCAGTGTTAAGACAGCCAGCACCAGGTTGGGGCTGAGAAATGCTCCTTCTAATTAAAACTTTATTTTCAAACACATGTCACAGTTTCAACATGGTGAGACTCATTTCTTGCTGTGTGGATTTCTCAGAGTAGAAGCAGCTGCTTCTACTGAGTTTCTTTCATTCATCTTGGGACAATCAGAGGATGCTAAGAAGCAAAGACTGGTTGTCATATCCAGGGCAAGAGCAACATGAGCCCTGAGACTGCTCAAGAGAACTGCAAAATCAGGAACCAGAAAAGACTATCACAAATCTAGCTGATATTCTAGCAGGCACCTCATGGCAGGGTCTGTGTTGTGATAAATGTGCACACAAAAGGACGAGGGGGGACATGCCTTGTCCCTGCATGGTGGGAAAGCAGGATCCGGCAGGAGACCCCCCAGGCAGATCCAAGGCAGCCTTGGAAAAAGGGAATGGACCGGGTCCCTAGCCATTGCTGAAAAAGGAGCCAGAAAACCCACTGCTAGACACTGAACGCTTATGTCCACCCTGCCCCGAAATTCATATATCCTAATCCCTACCCTGCAACGTGATGCTATTCGAAGATGGGGTCTTTAGGAGGTGACCCCTTTAGGAGGTCATGAGGGTGGAGCTTCCATCAATGGGATTAGTGCCCTTAGAAAAGAGATCCCATGCACGAATTGTCAGCTCATGCCTATAATCCTACTATTCTGGAAGGCCAAGGGGGTTAGAATGCTTGAGCTCAGGAGTTTGACACCAGCTTGAGTAAGAGTGAGACCTCATCCCTACTAAAAACATAAAAACTTAGCTAGTATTGTGGTGCTTCCGAGTAGTCCCAGCTCCTCAGGAGGCTAAGGCAGAAGGATCACTCGAGCCCTAGAGATTGAGGTTGCTGTCACCTAGGCTGACACCCTGGCACTCTATCCCAGGGAATTGAGTCAGACTCTGTCTAAAAAAAAAGGAAAGAGACCCCAGAAAACTCCCTTGCCATGCCACCATGGGAGGACACAGCAAAAGTTGGCTGTCTATGAACAGCCAACTTTTGTGTCACCACACATAAATCTGCTTGGCACCCTGAGCTTGGACATCCCAGCTGTGTTATTTATAAGCCACCCAGTCTATGCTATTCTGTGATGACAACCTGAGCAGACAAGGACAAACACTGAAAACACTGTACCAGCTTCCTGGAACTCTTCATGTTCCCACCAGGACGAGGAAACCACCAGCGTTTAGACAGTGTCTGCTCTGCTCCCTGCTCCCTCTGAGGCCACACACTGAAGATCTGAGCTCAACAACCAATATCAGGGTGGAGAGAGTGTCTGCTCTGCTCCCTGCTCCATTTGAGGCCACACTGAAGGTCTAAGCTCAACACATCAATGTCAGCACCTCCTGGATGAGTTAACAGCATGGAGCTGGTGCGGTAGGTGGCCTCCAGACCCAGCTCACCTCCTCAGCAAGGACCTTACTTAAATGGCAGCTCTTCTTCACCAAGGTGAAGATCAGGGAGAAGAACGAAAAGAAAGGGCTAGAGGAAGCCTGAAGGAACAGAATACTGTGAGTTTCAAAACCTTCACTCACCACTTTCTAGCTAGGTAAACCTACTCAAGGCTATTAAATCAGCCCCAAAGCCCACAGCACTGTGTGTCCTATAACCTCAGATGGAGGGACCCTACAGACTATGTATGACCCTTCCCCCAGCCATGATCATCTTCACGTCCCATGGGTCCACCAGTATAGTCAGTGCTATGATCTAAAAGTTTGTGTCACCCCAAAGTTCATATGCTATAATCCTAACCCCCCAAGGCATTAGGAGGTGTGGTCTTTGGAAGGTGATTGGGTCATAGGGTGGAGCCCTTATGAACGGAATTGGTGCCCTTATAAAAGAAGTCCCAGGCTGGACCTCTGTGGCAGGCTAGCCGATCCCAGCCAGTCGCAATCACTTGCCTGATTCATCGGATTTCCACCTATGATCCCATCGGGATCACACACTGTGTCCAGCTCGCCACCTCCTCACTGTGCTCCCTGAGCTATGACTCTGGAAAGAGAGTGGAACAATACTTGAATGCTGCAAAGATGGACTTTATTCAGTACTATTGCAACAGGGAAAAGAGACTTCAATACAAAACTGAGCTCAACTCCAAACACAGTAAGGATAGTTGGGGGTTTGAAGACAATGAGCAGAGTGAAGGGGTCAGAGAAAGGACAATAACTAAGGAAAGCACGTAAGGGGGTGAAAATAGATTTTGGAACACCCCTGAAAGATCATTGACCTAATAATGGACAAAGAAAACAGTGACACTTCTTGCAGACCTCCTGACCTGAAAATATCCAATATTTTGGTGGTTCAGGTGGTCAGTGCCAAGGGAAGCTGCCAGGCAGGCCACCATTACCAGGAGATGACCACCACTGCCAGGGAGACTGCCACGAAAACCCATTGGCAAAGCCAAACCCAAACCCAAGAAGCAATCCAAGAGGAAAGCTCCCTTTTGGAATGTCCAAAATAAAATCATTGTCTTCACGGTATTTCTATTCGTTCTAGCAGTCATAGCCTGGACACTTCTGTGGCTCTATATCAGTAAGTTAAAATCTGTGCTCCTTTGGGGTGAGGGCTTGTGGTGGGAGTCCAGCACCAGCAATGCAGGCCAGACCTGTCCCTGGGTGTTTCTGATGGGATCTTCCTCTTTCTGAGATGGACATACCATTTCCAAAACTGGTGTTGATGTTTTTAAGGAGAGAGAAAAACAAGAATTCGCTTTTCCATTTCTTCTTTTACCACCACCACCCTCTTCCCATAGGAAAGTAGAAAGAGGAGATGGGGGCAGGATGAGAAGAGCTGAGGAAAATGCTCAGGAGACTTTGACTGATTCAGAAATGTAACAGCTTTAAAAAAAGTGTTAAGCTGTTTCATTTCCTCATTCCACCCACCACCTGTCTCTAGGCAACCTTAAATTTCTAGCTTCCTGAACTCCATTTTATACTTGCATCTTTCTCTCCCCTGTTATTATGTTTTTGTCGATCTGATCGATCCTTTTGGACAGGTGTCATTACTTTCCCCTTTCTTATGGAGTACTTGGTCATGCATTTGTTGATTTGTATTGGAGTTCTCCTCCTGTATATGTTATATTATAACTCATTTGTACAAAATACATGTCCTGTGACATAATATGAAATACATATTTGATACCCTCTTCTCGTTTCTGACACAGAGCTTCTAACACTGTAACTTCTGAGTGATAGGGGTGATAAAAGCATCTTTTGTTTTAATTTTTTGTTGTTGTTGTTAATATTTGATCTTAGGCTCTGGGTCCTAATACAGTGCTTCTAAGAGTGTCTTTTTGTATGTTAATGAACTGACTGGTGGGCAAAATCAGCTATATAGCCCAAAGAACAAACCCTGTGACTGAAGGGCTGTAACTTTCAGGAGGGGGCTGAAGATTGAGTTCAATCAACAATAGCCAGTGACTTAATCAGTCATGCGTACATAATGGAAATTCTATAACAACCCTAACTGACAGGGTTCAGGAAGCTTCCAGGTTGGGAAGAATATCCAATTGCTGGGAGGGTGGGCTGCCCCAATGCCACAGGGACAGAGCTCCCACGCCAGGGACATTTCTGGACCTTGCCCTCTGTGCCCTCCTCATATGGCTGTTCATTTGTATCCTTTATAATAAACCAGTAACAGTCAGTGAAGTGTTTCCATGAGTTCTGTGAGCCATTATAGTAAATTATTGAACCTAAGGGGGTCATGGAAACTCCCAATTTGTAACCAAGCTGGGCAGTAGTGTGGGTAGCCTCGAGATTCACAACTTCTGACTGGCATCTGAAGTAAGGGGCACTCTTGGGGTGCAGTAGGGTCAGAATTGGGTTGAATCATTGGACACCCAGTTGTATTGCAGAGAACAGGAAAATTTCTGGGTGTGAGGACAAAAAAAAGAGAAACCCTACACATTTGATGTGTAAAGTTGAAAGTGTTGTGAATAGAGAAACAGTTTTCCTAAATATCTCCTCAAGGATATTAAAATCTGATTGGAAGGAATGAGTTATAGGGAAAGGATTAAGAATATTGTCTTGAGGTTTGGCTCTTGTGGCTCAAGCAGCTAAGGCGCCAGCCACGTACACTTGAGCTGGCGGGTTTGAATCCAGCCTGGGCCCGCCAAACAACTATGACGGCTGCAACCAAAAAATGGCTGAGTGTTGTGGAGGGCGCCTGTAGTCCCAGCTACTTGGGAGGCGGAGGCAGCAGACTCGCTTGAGCCCAGGAATTGGAGGTTGCTGTGAACTGTGATGCCACAGCACTCTATCCAGGGTGGCAGCTTGAGGCTCTGTCTCAAAAAAGGAAAAAAGAATATTGTCTTGAAAAGTTCAGGTCATTTATATACACACAAATTGATCAGCTGTCGTTTACTTGGTACAATGTAGGGCATCAGGCATACCAAGATGCATCTTCTCCCTTCAAAATGCTCAGAGATGGCTATTTTATTTTAGAGAGCATCACAGTTCAGTGCTGGAGAGACAGCATAGGTTGATTCTTTTGCTTAAGTGATTCTCTTTCGATCAGGGGTAGAGTGCAGAGCACGCTTCATGTACTGGTTCTTAAGAATTTATTTGACACATTTTGACCCCCTTTGCATTAGGTGCTGTGGGAGGCATGGGACATAGAGAGTGATAAGCAAGATATAATCTCTGTCCTCAAGTTGCTTACAGACTGTTGGGGGAAATCAAGTCCATGGGCAATTAACACAAACACACACCACCCCCAACCCAGGACAAACTTATTTCCCATCATTTCTCTGCTGTACTTTGGCTGACACATTTGCATTGCTCTCCCATTTTTGTATAAAATTTTAGAACTTGTGCAGAAGTAGTTTGTTGGCTGTGTAAGAATCAGAGAAAGGCATTTTATGGGGAGAGACTGGTATGAACAAAGAGAAATTTCTATGAACAGTTAAGAATTGTTGAACAGGAAACAGGTGAATTTTGATACATGAAATTTGAATACAGAGGGTGGCCTTGAGAAATGAGGTTGCCAACTAATCAGGGACACTGTGGAGGGTCTTGCACAATTGGCTGAACTAAAGGGATAGGTAAATGTAAGCTAATTTAATGCAGAATTGATCTCTCTCCCATTATTGTTTCTTAAATCCTGTGTACTTCCTGATGTGAGAAAGAACGAGTGTCTAAAGAGAAGTCATAGCTTTCACTCTAATTTTAGAGTCTGCAACAACAACGACATTAGCAACAAAACCCAGGAAGCTCTTCCCTAGTAAAATCAAAAGAACAAAAGCAAAAATAACAGTCATTTTATATGGGAGGGTTAGTAAGGCGAGGTGGTCTCCTGCCCCTTACTCTGGGGTACCCTTTCTCCCCCAAAGCCTCACTACACTGCTTGAAGCTAACGTGACCTTGGCTGGATCACAAAAGGGAATATCACTTATTTAGCATTTGTGCAAAAAGGGAATATTTCTCTCTCCGTCTCTCTCTCTCTCCACTTGCTCCATTTCTTCCTTCCTTCCCGCCTTCCTGAAAACATATATTGCCCTAAAAATGTAAGCCAGGCAATGAGTACAGTGGCTGAAGAAAAAAAAAAAAAAAAGTTAGTGTTCCTTTCCTCAGAGAGCTCAAAATGAGACGGTGGGTTATGTGCCACAGGAAAGAAATGCGCCTCCTACCTTTGCTCTTAAGTACTCGCCAGGTCAGGTAGAAGGAACAGAGCGTTCTAAGAGATGTAATTATTTGCTACTGATGGAAGAGATGTCGTCAACAATATTCAGAGCTTCATGGGCTACGAGCCAGTTAGGTATGTTTCACTAGCTGCCTAAACGAAGATCATTTTAGGAGCCTAATGAGCCTGACATAGCTCAGACAGTGCTGTGCTGTGCCACCACACAGATGAGAAAGCCTCCTAATCACCTTCTCTCCTATTTTACAGTTAAGACAGAAAGCAAAGATGCCTTTTACTTTGCTGGGATGTTTCGTATCACCAACATCGAATTTCTTCCTGAATATCGACAAAAAGAGTCCCGGGAATTTCTTTCAGTGGCACGGACTGTGCAGCAAGTGGTGAGGGAATGGTGAAAGCCTGGCTGAAAGTCTGGGGAGGGTGGAGTTGAGAAGGGTGAGTGGGTGGGGAGGGACCACCGAGTCACTGATAAGCAGAGTATAGGGAAGTAGAAGGCAGGGTGGCTGACACAAGCTGTCAGAGGGAAAAGTGGAAATCATGGCTGGCACCATGATTCAGGGCACCTGTGGCTCATCGAGTAGGGCGCCGGCCCCATATACCGAAGGTGGCAGGTTCAAACCTGGCCTCCGCTGAACTGCAAAAACAGAAAAATAGCCCTGGGCAGCGCCTGTGGCTCAGTGAGTAGGGCGCTGGCCCCATATGCCGGAGGTGGTGGGTTCAAACCCAGCCCCGGCCAAAAACTGCAAAAAAAAAAAAAAAAAAAAGAAAGAAAAATAGCCCTGCATTGTGCCAGGCACCTGTAGTCTCAGCTACTCGGGAGGCTGAGGCAAGAGAATCGCCTAAGCCCAGGAGTTGGAGGTTGCTGTGAGCTGTGTGAATCCATGGCACCCTACCGAGGGGCGAGAAAATGAGACTCTGTCTCTACAAAAAAGAAAAAAAAAAAAGATGGAGTTGCTCCCCTGCCCCCCACCTGACATAAAAAGAAATAGCTTGCTCAGCTTCAGTTTTTCTCATCTGTAAAACAAAGAAATTTTCATATTGGTTAATTTTGTGATCATACGCGTTTATTTCAACCTTGATGCACTGGCAATCTCTTCACTTTAAAAAATAACTTTCTTGCCCAGTGCAGTGGCTCATACCTATTACCCTAGCATGCTGAGAGGCCAAGGCAGGTGGAGTGCTTGAGCTCAGGAGTTTGAAACCCCATCTCTAATAAAACTAGAAAAACTAGCCTGGCATCGTGGCAGGCACCTGTAGTCCCAGCTATTTGCGAAGCTGAGGCAAGAGGATCACTTAAGCCCAAGAGTTTGAGGTTGTGGTGAGCTATGACTGAAGGAAAAAGTTTCTCATTATAGAACTAATAAATATGTATGGCAAAAATTAGTAAAATTTATAAAATTATTTTAAAAGTCATTAAAATCTTCTTTGATGCTATCTCCAGAGATAAATCTCCTTTTTGTTTTAGACAGCATAGGCGTAGTGCAATACTAGAGGATTAGTAGATAGTCTAATCTTATGGTCTAATCTTTATGGTCTAATTTTTTCCCTCTTAACATGATAGTGCATATTCATATGCAAGTAAATATTCTTTAAAAAAAAATCTGAATACACCAAAAGTTAGCAAATCCCTTTTTATTGGATGTTTAAGCTGTTTCTAATTTTTGCTACTATTAATATAAATAATGCAACAGCAAAACTGCCACATGAATTGAGTGTATCTCAGATTACTCCCGTAGGTGATTTCCTAAAAAGTATAATTACTTGTCCAAATAGAAAAATATCGATTTATGGCTCCTGGCACATATTGCCAACTAGAAAGTTTCTGCCAATTTTATTTCCACTATGGAAATAGAGCGGTGACCTTGATGCAGTAAGTGACTGTGTATAAAGAGGAAGGACAGTGAGAGAGAAGGCAGTAGTCGAAGTCACGGTGGTTAGAGCGGCTTTTATTGAAGGCCTTTTTTGTACAAGGCTAAACCCTCTTAATCAGAAGGTTTAGGCAATGTGTTCTGTGTTGCATAGTGAATTTAAACTCCACAGCGCATGTTTTTTCCACTTTGTTTTACAATTTCTCAGTTTTGTTTTCTTTTTAAAATCCTGGACAATTAAGTAGATGGTTTTCCAATTAGGGAGGGAGGGGAAGACAACTTAGGCGAACAGAGTGAATTTGGTTTTCAACATGCTAAGCAAAGGCAAGTAAATTGAAATACCTCTCCGGAGCGATAGGGAACCTGTGGCCTTCAAGGCCAGAGCCTGCTGCCCCTGGCTGGGTCACGACCTGAAGGTTGAGTTCTGGAGGGCCCTGGAGGACCTGGCTGTGGGTACCATTCGCCCCCTAGTGGCGAATGTGAGAGTATGTCGGTAAGGCTGTAAATAGCACCCCAGCAGTGATAGAGAAGGGATTGGGTCAAAAGCTGTACTATGAAAATGTGCTTAAATGAGTTAGTTTGTTAACTGTAGAGAAAATTACCCTTTGTCATAGGCAGAACACAGAAGTTAAGCCTGTATAGAGTCTTTAAAGAGAGCAATCAGTGCAAAGTAAGTAATCTAAGAATTGGTTCAGAAAGTAAGAACTTTTTGTATTCAAAAAATAATGTCTAGAGTTGGAGTTAAGGGCTTTAGTTTGAGGCCTGCTCTTCTCTTGTCAGAGATTTGACCTACAATAGTCAAGATACTTTGAAAGGAAGATGAGTTTGAAAGACTAAGACTCTTCAATTCTTTTTCAGGTCAACCTGGTTTATACAACATCTGCCTTCTCCAAATTTTATAAGCAGTCTGTCATTGCAGATGTCAGGTAATGTGTGTCCCTTTTGGGGAGATTTCTGTGTTCATGCTATAAATTCCACTTAAGGCTGTGAAAGGGCTAAGATTCCTCCATTCTCTAGCTTTTGGGAGGGTAGTTGTGGGTTAATAGCCTATTAGCACAACTGGTGACATTACCTTTTGCCCTGCTGTCACTTTGTGTTCTTGCTCTTTATCTGCCAATTTCTGCCTTCTCCCCATAGCTGTCCCATTTCAGTGCCATTGGGCAAAATGCTCATGGAGGTGGCTATCATACTGGGTGGAGGGTGGAGACAAAAATAAAGCAGGGGCCACTATATCTCAATGTCTAGTGAAAAACTGGTTACTAGAGATCTAAGAAAAAAAATTCATGGTTAAATAATTTTTAGAAAAAATCATGTACCAAATAATATATTCCACTTTCCCCCACCTCTAATATATCTTCAGAAATTCATAATCTGCTTCGGCACATTAAGGCATAACTAAGTCTTGGAGTAAAGCCACTTGATTACTTTCCTTAACCTCCCATTTCCTAGGTTATTTGCTACAGTAAACTACTTTATATTTCTTTTACAATTGTGATGTATTTATGTAATTAGGAACTCAAGACTCTGGGATCAGACAGAAAACCAAATTTGGCTTGATTCCTGGATCTGCTGCTTATTAGCTGTGTGACTTTGAGTTATATTTGGTCTCAACTACTCCATCTTTAAAAATTGAATAATAGGACCTTATTCATTGGATTCAAATGAGCTAACGCAGATTTAGCACAATGCCTGGACATGGTGAGGTATCAAATGTTACGAATTTTTTTTTTTTTTTTTTTTTAGACAGAGCCTCAAGCTGCCACCCTGGGTAGAGTGCCATGGCATCACAGCTCACAGCAACCTCCAATTCCTGAGCTCAAGCGAGTCTCCTGCCTCCGCCTCCCAAGTAGCTGGGACTACAGGCGCCTGCCACAATGCCTGGCCATTTTTTGGTTGCAGCCATCATTGTTGTTTGGCGGGCACAGGCTGGATTCAAACCCGCCAGCTCAGGTGTACGTGGCTGGCGCCTTAGCCTGTTGAGCCACAGGCACGGAGCCATGACTTATTTTTAATAGCAGGGACTACTAATCAACAGCTGTAGAAGCAGTATACAATAGCTGTAGAAGCAGTATATTCTCTTTGGAGATGCAACTCTACAGTATTAGTTCTAAATTTAAATCCAACACAATGATCAGAATACATGCAACATGATGCGTTCCCTTTCTGGTCCCCATGATAGGGGGAGTCAATAATTACTCAAAGAAGGGAGTACATCAGTTGAAGGAAGTACTCACTGGCCTTACCTTGAACTTGTCAGTTGGGTCTATCTGTGAGGTCTATGTTCTTTTTTTTGAGACAGAGTCTCAAGCTGTCACCCTGGGAAGAGTGTTGTGGCATCACAGCTCACAGCAACCTTCAACTCTTGGGCTTAAGCGATTCTCTTGCCTCAGCCTCCCAAGTACCTGGGACTACAGGCGCCCACCACAATGCCCGGCTATTTTTTGGTTGTAGTTGTCATTGTTGTTTGGCAGACCTGGGCTGGATTCGAACCTGTCAGCTCTAGTGTATGTGGCTGGCGCCCTAGCCGCTTGAGCTACAGGCGCCGAGCCAGTGAGGTCTACTTACTAAGACGTATCCCTGAACATCTCTCTTTTTCATTATAGCAGCAACAACAAAGGTGGTCTCCTTGTCCACTTTTGGATTGTGTTTGTCATGCCACATGCCAAGGGCCACATCTTCTGTGAGGACTGTGTGGCAGCCATCTTGAAGGACTCCATCCAGACGAGCATCATAAACCGGACGTCTGTGGGGAGCTTGCAGGGTCTGGCTGTGGACATGGACTCTGTGGTACTAAATGGTGATTGCTGGGTGATTGTCCTGTAGAGTTCCTTCCTGCAGCACTCCTGAGACTTGTCATTCTTGCAGTCAGCCTCGTAAGGAAGTACTCTGTCCCATAATCCCCGTGTTAAAAAAAGCAACCAAACAAATATAATAATAGCATAGGATTAGCTGAAGACAGTGGAGCTACATAAGTAAAGGAAAATGCAAAATGTTAAATATAGTGTTAGAACCATAGAAGTGGGAACAAAATATATATGAAATTGAACTTACCAAAGTGTACGTTTATTCAGCTCATGCATCTTCAAACTAAGTTCCCAAAGAATAAAGTCCTAGAGAAGAAAGATTTTTGCCAAGGTCCATTTTATCTCTTTCCTTGTCCAGACAGAACTACACCTGTATAATGTAGTGTTGCCCAATACTCCAAAATAGATTGCTCAGTAGCCCCATCAAAATGCAAATTTCATTGTCTTCACAGTGAAATGGTTTGATTATTGTGTAACTCAAAATTTATGCTGCTTTCTTTTCTTATTTAGACTGTGCATATTAAAATATGTATGTATATATTTTATAAGTATCTATTATGTATTACATAGATATGATAGAACTTGTCTATAATATACATACGAAGACTTGCACACTTGGCATATGTTGGGTGACTGATGAATATTTGTTAAATGACTGAAAAAGCTCATGGAATATTTTGTACCACATATACTATTTCAGAGAGAGAATTAACTATTATCATATTTGTTTGATTGCTTTTTTAACTTTAGGAAATGCTTGAAAGTTGTAGCTATGGTTTCAAAGACCCAAAAGTAAAGAGAATGGTATAAGGAACACCTGTCAACTCACAGGCGGTCCTATGTGATATCTAAATACCTGAGCAACCTCCTCCACTGGATTATTTTAAAGCAAATCTCAGATGGGTTTGATTGGTTTTAAATAACTAAAAATAAGTTTTACTAAGTAAAATTCTAACAGAATAAAATTATGGGATTAACAGTCTCTTTTTCTGTGTGTTTTTCAATGCAGCTGGACTTCGGTCAGATTACTCTTCAACCATAGGATCTGGTAAATTCTGTCATATGGTTCCTCACCCTCCCTACGTGCACATTAGTATCATTTTTGATTGTAATTTTCCTTTTTTAATGATGGTGTTTTTTAGTGCTCTTTTAGTAGCAAGTGATAGGAATATAGTCAAACTGGCTTAAGTATAAAAGAAACTTGACTGGCTCATGTAACTGGGGCACATAAGGAATGTGCTGGCTTTAGGCATGGTTGGGTCCAGGTTCTAAAATAAAAGCATCAGAACTCTTCAGCTCTGCCTCCTTCTGTTAAAGTTTCATTTTCAAGTGTGTCTTCTATTGTGGCAAAAAATGGCTGCCAGCAGATCCAAACTTATAATTTATCAGTGTTTCCACCGTGGTAGAAACCACCCCCGCATATTTCCTGACTGTTCTAGAAGAAGTCCTGGGACTGACTCTCATAAAATGGCTGCCGGCAGATCCAAACTTATAATTTATCAGTGTTTCCACCCTGGTAGAAACCACCCCCACATATTTCTGACTGTTCTGGAAGAAGTCCTGGGGATGACTCTCATTGTCTGGCTTTTCTGACAACATGCCCACTCCTGCACCAACTTTTTTGACGTTGGGTTATATGCCCCCATCCGAAACTAGGAGTGGGGTTAACCCCAACCAAACTATAGAGACAGGCTAGAAATAGTTTCTCAAAGTAAAACCTAGGGCTGTTACCAGAAAAGAGTGCAGTGGACTCCAGGTTGGCAAAGGTGGCAGATGTTCTCCACAGGACCATTTTTGCTCTTTACTTTTCTATAATGATTTCAATAAAAGTCATTCCTAAAAAAAGAAAAAAAAAATGCTGTCTCCACAGACAAGGGTTGCTCTCAGTACATCTATGCAGATCATCTAACCTTCCGCTACCCTCTGGAGATTTCTGCAACCTCAGGGAGGCTGATGTGTCACTTCAAGCTGGTGGCCATTGTGGGCTATCTCATTCGTCTCTCAATCAAGTCCATCCAAATCGAAGCTGACAACTGTGTCACCGACTCCCTGACCGTTTATGACTCCCTCTTGCCAATCAGAAGCAGCATCTTATACAGGTATTACACAGGCACTCTTGTTGGTGGGGGGAAAGATTTTTATTTATTTATTTATTTTTTGTTGCAGTTGTTTAGCTGGCCCAGGCTGAGTTCCAACCCGCCACTCTCAGTGTATGTGGCTGGTGCTGTAACCACTGTGCTATGGGCGCCAAGCCAAAAAGATTTTATTTTTACAATGCCTCTGTTTTATGGTAGATGTTTCCCTTGGATTAAAAAAATACAAACCATCTTTGTGCGCACTCATGGGATCAAAGACTGATGCCTATGCCCTATTTAGTACGCCTTATCCTTTAGTATCCTTGTCAGAGCCCACCAGACTCAATGTTTGTTTTTCACTAGTAGTGAACAAGATTCTCAAAGTCATTATAGCAAGAATTTCAGCTAATATATCTGAAATACAATGGGTATTCTGTGTAATTTTACATTTGTTAGAATCATAATGAACTCCGCCATTTCAATAGATTGTAAGAATTCTATGAAGATTGCATAGAATTAGTAAACGATTACGTTTTTTTCTTATACATATTCGTTGTGGAAAATGAGGTCAATCAGAGAAACAAATATCAATTGACAATCTCATTATCCAGAGAAAATTTCTGTTATATTTTAGCATAACTCCTTTCATTTGTATATATGTAATTACACACACATATTTTACATATACCTTAATTTTTTACTTAACAGTAGTCATCTGCTTATGGGTGCTTAATATTTGATAACATACAAATGAGTTAAACTTTAAGAAGTTACTATTTGTTACTGTGCTAAAATGTACATAAATTATTTTTAACACCATCTACCGTGTATTTAAGAGCGTTTTACGTGTGTATGAGTGGTTTATATGTTGATAAATGTGCATATTAAACATTTATACACTATGTAAGGATGCAGTGACTAATAAGTTGGCCTCTGACTCCTGTTCCTTGGTCATTACCAGTTTCTTTTCATCCTTCCAGACATATTTGGTTATTACCTCACTTAATCCTCACCATAGTGCTCTGAGGAGTGTACTATTATTATTATCACTATTATTATCAGAGAAGGGAAACTGGCATTTACAAATATTTAAGCCCAGTATCTTTCACCCAGTGAAGTGAGGTAGCTGAATTTTTTCCTTGCTGTTTATTTTGAAACAGGGTCTTGCTCTGTCACCTGGGCTAAGGTGCAGTAGCATGAGCATAGCTCACTGCAACCTCAAACTACTGGGTTCAAGCAATCCTTGTGCCTCAGCATCCCAAGTAGCTGGGACTACAGGTACATGCCACCATGCCAAACTAATTTTTTCTATTTTTTGTAGAGATGGGGAATCTTGCTCTTGGTCAGGCTGGTCTCAAACTCCTGGATTCAAGTGATCCTCCTGCCTTAGCTTCCCAAAGTACTAGGATTATAGGTCTGACCACTGGACCTGGTTAGAACTGAGTTTTGAATCAAGTTTTCATCAGGGCTCATGACCTTAGCTATCAAATGCACTGTCTTTACATCTTGTTTGTGCTCAAAATGGTCCAGGGACATCCATCCAAAGAATTCTTTGGTAGTAGAATTCTGGACAAAAATTTCTGTACCTTTTTTGGCTCTGCTCTATCTATAGAGCCCTGTGGCCACCAAGTGATGAAGACACAGCTGACAGAGACTGATTCACAAGAACTGAGTGGATGGCCCAGGAAATGTGTGGAATTTGTGTTGAATGGAGGTCCATCGCTCAAATAACCTATTATTCATGCACTTTGGTTATGTGCTTTCAGAATTTGTGAACCCACAAGAACATTAATATCATTTGTTTCTACAAATAATCTCATGTTGGTGACATTGAAGTCTCCTCGTATACGGAAGCTATCAGGAATCTGGGCATATTTTGAAGTCATTCCAGAACAAAGTAAGTCTTCTCCAATTAGAGAGGAGTCACTTTTAGAAATGTTTGTTATGATACTCTAGTCTTATCTTTCTGGAGGCCAATACTAGTTGTATTAGTACAGGACGCTGAATCAGGGTCCAGTGAAGAAGAGAGAGATCAAGTTAGTTACTTTAACAGAATAAATTTAATGACGAATTGTTAGTGTTAATTATCTCAAAAGCAAAAAGGACCAGAGAAGAACTGTAAGATATCATGAGTGTAACACATGCAGGGCAGGGGGAACAAGGGAAAGAGGTTGGAATTATTACAATGGAGAGCTTGGAGGAGGGGATCTGTGACATGAAACTCAGACCCCTGAGAGGAGTTGCTGTTCAGCTGATGCTGTTGTCTCTGAGTTCAGAACTGTTTTCTGAGAAAGCAGTAACACCTTATAAATCTGTAGCCAAAATATATGAATTGAAAACAAATACATAATTTGAGAACAAGTATTTTAGCTTGCATATCTTTTGGGTGCTCTTTCTGTTCAATTAATTAACTAGCTAAATAATTAATTAATTTAGAGACAGCATCTAACTCAGTTGCCTCAGCCTAGCTCACAGCAACCTCAAACTCTTGGGCTCAAGTGATCTTCCTGCCTCAGCCTTTTGAGTAGCTGGGACTACAGGTGCTCACTACAATACCTGGGTAATTTTTCTATATTTACTAGAGATAGGATCTCACTCTGGCTGAGGCTAGGCTTGAATTCCAGAGCTCAAGGGATCCTCCTCTTCAAGGGATCGCCTCCAAGAGTGCTAGGATTATAGGCGTGAGCCACCGTGCCCAGCCATCTTCCTTTTTTAAAAAATAAAATAAAGTTCAAAAAATGTTAAAGCTTCTTGATCAAGGAAGTATACATTTATAATTAAAGGAATGTATATTTTCCCATGGTCTTATAGCTGTAAATCATTGTGTGTTACTGGGTATCTTTTTCAGAGTGTGAAAACACAGTATTGGTGAAAGAAACCACTGGCTTTGAAGGGAAAATTTCCAGTCCATATTACCCAAGTTACTATCCTCCAAAATGCAAGTGTACATGGAAATTTCAGGTAGCCTAGTTTTAACAGTATCTTGGAAAAATATTAATGTTCTATTTTTAGTAGCATTTTGTTCTTAATTCATTACTTTTATTTTTTAAATTGCAGAATGGATATTACTTAATTTTATAAAATTTAAACATTATTGAAATATGTTACCTAGAAAGAACACAAAATTTTCCTGTAATTTCAACCTTCTGCCCACAAATGAACTGCTTTTAGCAGTCTGGGGCCTATTTTTCCAGTATATGTTATTTGTTTGTAGTAAAAAATACAAAGCCATTATAAGAGGATCAAAAAATTACTTTGACAGAGTACATTTATTGGTTCTTAATCATTAGCATTATAATAGGAATAACAAAGAAATAATAAATTGGATTAGTCAGTACAGTCAGCCCTCTATATCCACAGGTTTTATGTCTGCAATTCAACCAATCATGGATCAAAGACTTTTTTTTAAAAAAGTCACAATAAAAATAATGTAAATAAAACCCAATAAATTATAACAAATATGTACACAGCATCTACATTGTTTTAGGTATAATAAGTAATCTAGATTTGACTTAAAGTATATGAGAGGATGTGTGTAGGTTATATGCAAATAAATGGCATACCATTTTTTATCAGGGACTTGAACATCGTCAGGTTTTGGTATCCAGGGGATCCTGGAATCAATCTCCTATAGATACTGACGGACAACTGTACACGTTTCAGTTGTGTAAGCAAAGCAAGTACAAATGTATATGGAATATGGACATATCTTCTTGGTGCTACATTGGGCATTTGTTTTTTTTTTTAAATATTAGACTGTAAAATATTTTTATTTCTCTAATACAGTATCATATGGAGATAGGGCAAAACGTCACTTTGTTCATTTAGCCTATAGATATAAAATCATTATTTCATGGCATAGCAATTAGATGTAAGAGTCCTGTGGTGTGTTGTTTGCTCGTATTCAATATGTCATTGAATGATTAAAATTGGCCAGGTGCTCAGGCAATATTCTAGATACTGAGAATCCATGAAATTACAGGGGAAAAAAGCTTTGCTCTTATGGAGTTTACCTTCCAGCAGGGGAAGACAGAAGATAAATATAGATAATATATCACAAGGTGATATAATGCCATGGAGAAAAATAAAACAAAGAAACAAACTCTATGGCTTGAGTGGGAGGTATGGGGTGTGTGAAGGGCGGCAAGTCAGGGGGTTATTATCTTAAACAGGATGGTCAAGGAGAGTCACACTGACAAGGGGACAGTGGCAGAGAAACCTGAGAGATGAAGGAACTAACCTTCTGGATTCAGGATAAGAGCATTGCAGGCAAAAGGAGCCTGAGGCAAGGACCCAGAGGCAGGAGGGGCTGGATGCATACATGATTGTTTGTGCATAGTCATTACAGTGAACTAGTTAAAAGGATTTCAGTGCCCAAATCTGTACTTGGTGTCAACTTTCTGATGGCATGTACCATTAAATTATTATTATTATTATTTTTTAAATATGGAACGCTTCACGAATTTGCATGTCCTCCTTGAGCAGGGGCCATGCTAATCTTCTCTGTATTGTTCCAATTTTAGTATATGTGTTGCCGAAGCGAGCACTAAACTATTTTTTTTAATCATTCCCACATTTCCAAAAGAATTAAAAGATAAAAGTTCTAGACTCGTGTTCACTACTAGATTCTCAAGGCTCAAGAGGCCTGGGACGACCAGCGAGTCTGAGGGTTGGGGAAGGGAAGAGGAAAGAGGGGCTAGAGAAGGAACAAACATCAAATCTTTCTTCCTTCAATCGCTCCAGAAAGCAAATGTATCTTCTTGGATTAGTATAATAGCCAGAACAAGAAAGGTGCCATTCTCAACAGCTCTCTGAAATGTTTGAAATTCCTTTGAGATCAAATAATGTTGATTCTATGATAACCCATACACTTAAAATGAAAATCCTTAAACATTGTTGTTAATTTAAGTTGGGCGTAAATGAGAATGTTGGATCACTTTCTGTTTTGCTAGGGGTCAAGGGTTAGAGATGCCGAAGGAAAAGAAGTGTTTATTAGGACAAGGGCCTCCCACTGGGGCGTGAGGAATGAGGAAGGGGAGACGAAAAACACCAGGGACCACCTGGTGATGTACAGGCCTGCCCTCCGCAGTCGGAGCTTAGATAAAGCTGTTCCTTTACCAGAAGGCTTCAAACAGCCACCTATAGCAGTATGACAGCGTGTATACTGGAATGGAAATCAGAATAAAAAAAATAATTTCTTTTTACCTGTAAAATAGCTTTGATTTTATTAAAACTAGTGAAGAAGTGACTTAAGTAACAAAAATATTGACTCAGGGCATGATAAAGTTTGTCATACAAAAGTTGGTTTCTGTCCTCCTCAAGCCTTCTTAGTGTCTGGTCCCATTTACCAAAGGACAATCAGCCCCTCTTTGCAAAGTTACTTTCAGCTGAGCTTATTTCTCTGAGAAGGGTTAACTCCTGCTTCAGCTTAAAGTCGGTCTGATTCTTCTCCCAAGATCTCTTGCCCACCAACAAGTGCTTATCGATAGTCTGATACCTGTCAGGCAAGATAAAGTCTTTATTCTCATGTAGTTTACAGGAGAAGAAGTAATAAATATGTAAAACCAAAAAAAGAGTGTTAAGCTTATAAGATGTTGTCCACATTTGTTTAGCACTTTAGTGTTTCAAGCGTTGCATTTTTATTTTTCCTTCAAAACACACCTCTGATGTAGAAGAGATATTCTTGCTGCCTGTTATAGATAAACAGAGATGAGCAAATCATTCGCCAGAGAGTATTCAACTGAAAAAGTGACCCAGGTAGGATCAGAAGGAATCATGGCCTCACATACCTAAATTCTTGCTCCCTCCCTTTCTGGGTCTAAAGATGTTCAGCTTCCCTTTGTTTAACCACTTAGTTGAGCATTTATCTCCCTTTCCTTTCCTTCATTTTGTATTCTAATACATTTTATTATAGAATCTTAGAAGAAGAAAATGGATAGGTGCTTTCAATTATCACATCAGTCCGGCACCACACAATCTGAGTCCTGCAGACATTAGCAGAGAAGTCCTAGGGGCCACACAGGTGACCTCCTTATATCACTTAAGAAACAGAGATGAGTCCCCAGAAGGGAGCCCCTCTGTCCCTGCTTCTGTGAGGGACGTATGCAAGCATGTTTGCCACAGAAACATCTAGGGCTTATCTGAGGTGGGTTCTTCGGTTGTGTGTACTCAAGTTTAGGCAAATTACAGGTGACTGAAAGATAAAGTCTGTTGTGCATCCTGTTGCCATCACCGACTAGAGAAATATTTAAATATTATAGGTGCAGGTGAGGAAGATTCCTCCCTTTACTTGGTTAAAGTTCCCCCATAAAGGTAGAGGGTGGGGAATAGAAACTGAGACTATAGAACATATAAGGAAGTAGGATGCTTATTTTTTGTTTTTGGTCATTTGTTGAAATGGCTTGCAATACATTGTGAAACTGCACCTCATCACTCTATTTGTCAAGCAGGTTAATCCAAGTAGTTCCTCTTTTTTTTTTTTATTTGAAATGCTAAATTTATTCACTTTTTTACTTTTAAAAGGATGTACATTTCAGGAAACAATATAAACACACAAAATGTAATATTATTAAGCTGTAAAAAAGATAACATTAGTTACACAAACTCATCTGACAGCAATAGTGATTTAACAAGTATCCCGTAATACAAGCCCAAACTAATTTATACTCCAACTAAGAAAAATATATTTTATAA
>CAUYRH010040501.1:0-34162 GCA_963574655.1 Perodicticus potto
TTACAGTTATGAAGTAGCAATGCAAATAATTTTATGGTTGAGGGTCACCACAAACATGAGGAACTGTATTAAAGGGTCATGGCATTAGGAAGGTTCAGAACCACTGATCTAGAACAAAGATAGTCAGTGGTTTTGCTCACAGATGTGAAGATACACCAGAAACTATTGCAAAAGACACCTGCCCAAAATTGACCACCTCTACATTTCTTTGATTTGTTTAATTTCCCTTCTTTTTCATTCCATCGCCCAAGTGTGAAAATGTAGGAAACATATATACTCAGACACAGTCTGGGTCCAGGTCTGCTCTCTCTGCACCCACTCCTTGAAGAAATCATTCTCCATAAGAATTCCAATGCTCACCTCCAAAGCCTATGACTACATTCTACTGTTTAGTTCTAAAAATTCATCCCCACTCATTCCTTTGTTATTCACATAGATGTCTCAGAGTCAACTCAAGTTCAGAGGAATTTCATAGCCCACTAGGTTATTTGCAAGAAAATATCGTACTTGGGGGGAGGCGCTTATGGCTCAGTGGGTAGGGCGCTGGCCCCATATACTGAGGGTGGCGGGTTCAAACCCGTCCCCGGCCAAACTGCAAACAAAAAAATAGCCAGGCGTTGTTGCAGGCACCTGTCGTCCCAGCTACTCGGGAGGCTGAGGCAAGAGAATCGCTAAAGCCCAGGAGGTGGAGGTTGCTGTGAGCTGTGTTGATGCCATGGCACTCTACGGAGGGTGATAAAGTGAGACTCTGTCTCTACAAAAAAAAAAAGAAAAAGAAAATATCTTACTTAGCATAGGAAAAATTGAACACTTCTTAAATTATGGCTAACTTCCCCCCAATATCTAGTCTTCCTTTCTTTTATGATAATAAAGTTCTAATTTGCCAGGCAGAGAACAAAGATAAAATTGTCTGCTTCCTTTACAGCCAGGTGCAGTCATATGACCGAGTTACGACCAATGGATGTATTAGTGAGGTGTCCACTTTCCAGGCCATGCCCATCCAAGGGGTTGGGTATGGCTTTGAACCACACAAACAAGGGAAACATCCTCCAAGAGAAAAAAAAAAATAGAAGAAGCCTAGTCCCTAACTAACCTCATGGAGCAAAGACACACACTCACTCTGAACTATCTACCTTGAGGTGGTGACAGGAGAGTGATTTTGAACTCCCAATTTATTGAAGCAACTATAATTATTAAGTCTCTGGTACATAACAGCTGAACCTGTACCATTACTATTACGGCGTCACTCAGGAGAGAGAAATGGAATTCCTATCATATCACATCGTACCCAATAACCGATACCTGCTGAGAAGAACTACAATCGGTAGCAGCCCAACAAACATACAAGTGTGATATCAGAGGCGCCGGCAGAGAGGGGGCCGTGGGAACGGGAAAACACGGTACGCTCAGTACCATCTTCCCCAAACATTTCAGATTTTCAAAATGTATTTTGTAGCGTTAAAAACTTGATAAATGCTGGGAACACAAAACACAACAATGGTGTAGTGTTAGCGGAAATAAATTGTGAAACATAGTAACAGTCCGATTGAGAATGAGAAATTTTCATCAAGATGGAAACTGAAAATGAAGAATAACTGTGAAGTGTCGACTTTCAGATAGACCAACTAAGAGCCACTTCTTAGCTGCAGCTTGTCCCCTGCACGGGACCATTCTGGTCAGGTCTGTGCACCCATGGTGTGCACCAACAGCGCCAGATCGGGGAGAAAGTGCCACCTGTGCACTCAGGGGGTCCGGCCCCTCCCTGGCTTTCCAGCCTCCCTAGACACTCTGCAGTGTGAAGCCCAGTCTTCCCGCCTGGTCTCCCTCTTACATCTGAGTGTGTTCTGCTAAGGTGACCCCTACAGAGTGAGTAGAAAGGTTTCACCCTACACGTAAGTTGTGGCCACTCAGAATCCAAGGAAGTCAGGAAAGTAACAAGAAGAAGCTTTCATGGGTTGGTGGTGAAGTGAGAGAAAAACGAGGATGCTGCAGTGAGGTTTCATGAGGCTACATCTGCTCGATTGCAAGGACTGTCCCTGTATCAGTCAGGATCCCAACAGGAAACAGATGGAATATGAGTGATGATAATGGGGAGGGGGGTTTACAAGGGTTTTAATGACAAAGGTGTTGGTAGAATTTAAGGGAATCTAAGAGGGAGCGAGTGCAGGGACCAGGTCACAGCAGCTCAGTGGGCACCACTCCTTGGCCAAAGGCTCAAAGCGAAGACCTTTGAGGCAGTGACTCTTTCTTAGAGGGACACCCGCAGCCTGCAGGCACCTTCCAGGAAGGTCCAGGGGATCAACACCTGCCTTCCTCCTTCTCTCTCCTCTGCTGGGGCCAAACCCCACTGGAAACCGCAAGGCCCAGGGACTGTGTTAATGGAGCCCACACAGGTCAGCCTCCCAGGGCAGAGGGCAGAGCGAAGACAGGAGTGCTGAAGACGTGGGGACCCTGCCTACTTGCCACACAAGCCTTTATCACTCCTCCTTCCATTTGCTGTTATAGGATATCAATAAATAGCAGTAGTTGTTTTTTAATGTGCTTATTAGGCAAAATAAAAACACATCCATTACAAGTTGGTTCCTGAACTGGGAATTACTGTTGTTATTACTTGTGGCATAATATTAAATCCTTATTAGGCATCATTAGGTATCTGATGTTGAATGGCATAATCCTGGAGTCTCCACCAAACACCTGAATTGCAAACCCTTCTTAGAGGCGGGAACCCTTGCTGAACTTCCGAGATAGCCAAGCACAGTGTCGGGTCTAATGCACGCAACACTTTAATGGTGGATCATCTCTGAATGCGCTAGCCTGAGACCCACTCAGTCTGGCCCACTGAAGTTCAAATGCAGCTCTGCCATGTTTAATGTCCACGTGCATCGTGGGACTGGCCAAGGTCTCATCTAAAAAAATGTAGAAAACCCAATAAAAGAATCAACCTTGTGGGATATTTAGGATGCTGTAGTTGTTCCAGTACAATGTTCAACAGAGAGTGGGCAGCCAAGACACGATAGCTAAGATGATCATGTAGCACCACCTGAGTGAAAAGTTAGGGAGTGGTACCGAAATATCCCCTGGGGGTAGCTGTGTACATTCCTAAGTCTTCTTTATTCCTTATACAGGAACAAGGGCCCTTTCTCTCCTGCTGAGACCTCAGGGAAAGTTGAGCCAGAAGACATTAAAGAACAAATACCTGGGCTTCTTATTCTCTTCAGCTCTAAGGATACAGCAGTGGAGAATGGGTAAGACTCTAACCCAGACTCTAACCTATGAATTTATCAGACATTACCTCATCTAATCCCAACAAGGATTTTCTGAGGTGTTCTTAACCCATTTTAGAGGTAAGAAAACTGAAGTGGAGCCAGAAACCAGCTTTGGCAACACCACCTTATTTCTGGAAAATTTGTTGCCTTAAAGCCCTTACAGTGGACACATCCCACCCTGGGCAGCTACACCTTTCTCTACCTACTGCCCATTGCCTGGGATGGAGGGACTTAAAGTCACTTCCTAACAAAAAGGGTTTGAGTGTTTAATTTTTATTATGTTATTGCCCCCAAAGTAAAACTACGGAATTCACCATTCACGGGCTGTTATTCACTGTCTGAGCAGGGAAGACAGCCTCTCTGTATGTGCTGAAATTTAATTTGACTCCCCTTCACGTGATAAAATGGATTGGCCACGGGGCTCATTAGCGTACTGGGTTCCAATTGGCCATGCTGGCCCCTCCCCTTCCAACCTTGTCCACGCCTCTCACAGACCATGAGGCTTGTGGCTTTATGAATTTTGGAAATCCCATCCTGGCACAATTAGAGGGAGCAAACAAACAGAAGACTGCTCTGAGGCACCATGTGTCAAATGTAATGTGACCATCCTTCATGGTTATAGCCAACGGCATTTGCGTATCAAACAAGTAATTCAAAAATCCTAAATATTTTATGTTCCTAAATACATTTTTAATACACGTTAATCTAAAACCTGTTAGAATGCAGCCTGCTCCCCTGACCGGGAGGCCATCTCTACAGAAAGCTCCAGAATTATCCTCTCATTAATTCCCTGTTCCACTTCTTTCCTCTTGGATTTATCAGGCATGGACCTTTCTCCCGCCTAAAATTAAAGACAGTGTACACAAGAGCAAGAAGTTACCTCCCAGCGTCCTAGATATTTCTTCTCTAACGAGGCAAGCATTGGATAGGTAAAGAACATACCCTAAGTCTGTGGTGAAGCTCGCCCACCAGTTCTTTGGCCCAATTCATAGTGTTAGCTCTACAGCCCATTTCTTTCTTTTCTTTCTTTTTTTATTTTTTTGCGACACAGTCTCACTCTGTCACCCTTGGTAGAGTGCCATGGCATCATAGCTCATAGCAACCTCGAACCCTGGGGCTCAAGTGATTCTCTTGCCTCAGTTTTTTTTTTTTTTTTGGTTTTATTTTTTCATTTTTAGTAGAGAACTACATCTCACTCTTGCTCAGGCTGGTCTTGAACTCCTGAGCTCAAGCAATTCACCCACCTCGGCCTCCCAGAGTGCTAGGATTCCAGGCGTGAGCCACTGCACCCCACCTCACAGTCCATTTCTTAACTGCTTACTGACTGCCATAATAAAAACTAGTTTGGCACCCAAAAAGTTACCTGTGGCCATAAAAAAAATTAACAAAAGAAGATAAATGAGCCCAATTCCAGTGTTAAGTTCAGTGGAGCTATCTACAAGAACACTATTAAAAAGCAAACACAGGCTTGGCGCCAGTGGCTCAAAGGGCTAAGGCGCCAGCCACGTACACCTGAGCTGGCAGGTTCGAATCCAGCCTGGACCCGCCAAACAACAATGATGGCTGCAACCAAAAAATGGCCGGGCATTGTGGCGGGCGCCTGTAGTCCCAGTTACTTGGGAGGCAGCGGCAAGAGATTCATTTGAGCCCAGGAATTGGAGGTTGCTGTGAGCTGTGATGCCACAGCACCCTATCCAGGGTGACAGCTTGAGGCTCTGTCTCAAAAAAAAAAAAAAGCAAACACAATAACAATAAATTACATTTGGGGTTTTTTCTTTCCCACCCAGTTTTGTGCAGGGCCCCTATCCCACAAAGACCCTCAAGGGAAAAAGAAAACTCTTTGCCCCTGTTGGCATATGAAAATCATGGTGGAAGCTGTGTGTTATTAAAGCTCTCTGGTCATCTGGCACTGAGTCTTGATACACCATTTCCACTCATTAGAAGAGCAGTCTTCACAGAAAATCACCAAAAGTCTTACATCTATTCAGAACACTTTAATGTACAAACCACGTAAATCTTCCTGTATTGTGTAGCCTCCGTTTAAACATAAACATATGATTTAGACATGCTCCCTCTTGTTAATTTTTTTTTTTGCTTTGTTCATTTAGCACAGTTCACATTATTATCCTCACATGTACAATGGCAGTGGAATAATTTGAGACCCACAGCTTTATTTAATAATGTAATTATCCTATATTGGATTACTTAAAGGGGCTTTGTATTTTTAAGTTCCAGTTTTTCCTATACTAGTGATGGGCTCTGCCACAGTCAATGGCTCAGGCTTCAATCGAAAGCCCTAAACTCAGTCTGGAAAAATATTGAGTGTTTTTGAATAAGCAGGATTAATGCAAAAGCCAATTTGCAGCCACAGTTGGTGACCTTTCTACTCCTGTTCAAAGACTCTGGTGTGGAGACCAACACAGGGGACAGACCCGAGCAACCACAGCTGCCTGATTCCAACTCTTTTCCCACCTCAGGAAGGTTCCAGAAACCAGAGAATGAAGCCTAAGTTTTCTTCAAGACAAGCTTTCTAAAGGTGGAGCTGAAAAGCTGCCTGGCTTTCCGCACCCAATGCCCAACACGCTCCTAGGTGGAGCTGAAAAGAAGAGTGAAGGAGTGAAGGCGTACATGCCTGCTTACACACTACCAGGCTTCCTGACAAAACAGTCGCAGAAGGGAATCCAGAAGGAGCCATCTCTGCCACCTTTAAGGGAGCATTCACAAGCTGAGCTTCATCCAATGTTGTTGTCAGGAGAGATTTTGTTCTAGCTTTTCCCCCACTCAATTCAATCTGATCCAATTAACTTGTATTGACTCTCTGCTCTGTGCCAGGCACTGGGCTGAGTATCAGCAATGGGGAGATAAGGATGAATCAGACACCGGCTGCCCTTCAGAAACACACGGCGCCCAGGCAGGGTCTGCTATTCCTTGCCTGGGAAGTGAAGGTTAGGTTTCCTCTAGCCCTTTGTCAGAGGTTCACTCCTTCTCTCCTCCTCAGTCTCTACATGGGTCATTAGGAAACTTTTGAAATACACAAAACTCAAGCAATGTAAAATCCACGTGGATGCAAACAAATGAAGCCCTCCCGGCAACACCGACAACAAGTGAATCAGAAGGGACGCCATCGACTGTGTTTCTTGGAAATGAAATAACGGACCGTAATACAGTCTATCTCAAAACTTTCATAGTGACTAGTGTATTTATTCTGAGCTGTGCTAGGCACTCGGAACAGCCTGGGAATAAGCTTCTGACCCATGGAACACCAGCCTAGTGAGGGGGAGACAGACAGTAAACAGTAAGCCCGCAGCTAAACTTGGTTTATATAACAGGGAATGGTCGTAAGTGGTTTTGTCCCTTTGACAAATAGTTATTGAGCAGTAACTACATGTCAGGCCTTGGGATGACAGCCAGAAATCAAACAGACAAAATCCCTGCCCTCCTGGGGCCTACAGTCATGTGGTGTGTGAGCTGGGGGAGAGGGAGTAGGGCGGAAGAGCCAGACAGCAAACAGATCTGAAGCCACAGAACTAGGGGAGGCAGTGGTGGTGGAGGCCAGGGGCAGACAGGGATGCTTTAACCTGAGGATGACGAGGGTCCAGCACAGCTGAGAGAGGAAGTGGGGTGGGGAAGAACACAGGGCACTGCAAGCAGAGGGAACAGAGCACGCAAAGCTATTGGAAGAACGTGGCGTGTCCTCACATTTAAGGCTGAAAAAAGAAAATACACACAACGCGCCCCCTGCATACCTCTTACAGTAAATGCACGTTCTTCAATTTGTATCCAGACCTTTATTTCTCCAAGTTCCTACTTGGCTCAAGCATGGAAGATACCCCATAAATCAATTTCCATTATTAACATTTGAACAGTATTTTTTTAAAAAAGAAAAAAATCGTTGACCAGAATCTGTTTCTCAAACCTCTAATGCTTACATTACGTAGGTTTTGAGCAATCAGTGGAAGAGTAAGTGGCACCCTTCCTGTAACAGAAATAGATGAGTTTTCCCACGAAACAGTTAATTGCCACAGAATTAAGAACTATGGCAGCCCAGCTGCTCTCCTGACGTCCACACCCGGTGGAAGGGCCACCAGGAGACGCTCAGGCCCTGTAGATGCACTCCTTGGAAACAAGCCTGACGACGGTCCCTCTCCTCTGGAGTTTTTGGTCTTCTACGCAGGGCACAAGCCGACCTGATTTAAAGCCCCTCCTCAACCAATGTCTAAAACATAACCTATTTTCTGGTATACGAAGGTGCCTGTTTATATTCACTGTAGGCTCCAAATTGCCCTTTCTCTCTGCAGATTTCTCATTGTACTAGAGATAGTGCCCTTTCTAGAAAAACTCTCCAAATTCATTGATCAAGACATTAGGTGTGAAAGAGAGCCAATATGGCTTGTTGACATGCTGTAAGACTAACAAATCTTTAAAAGACTACAGCAATCTGCTGTCCACTACATATATCATCTGTAATTATGTGCACAGAAGAGGGAGGAGGGGCTCAGGAGGACTCACCCAAGGAGACTGCATAATAACAATAAAGGAGAAAGAAAAAGGAGAGCAGCGCCGACTAAGCGAAATTCCTTTTGACCCTCATCAGATTAGCTGTCTAGGGTGATTGGTTCCTTGGCTGGCTGTAGTGGGTGGCCTCTGAGACAATCCCCAGAGACCCCCACCTCCTCCTTATGGGTGTGCCTTATGTAATCTCCCTTTGAATTGTGGGCTGGACATGATGTCTCACTTCTAGCAAACAGAATTAGGCAAAAGTGATGGGATGTCCCTTCCGAGATTAGGTTACAAAAAGATTATGGCTTCTGTGTGGCTCACACACTCCAAGGGAAGTCGGTTGCCTTGTGAGCTGCCCTACAGACATTGCGGGGCAAGAACCCAGGGAGGTGCAAGTCTGCTGCCTGCGAGGTGCGGAGGCCCCACCAGGAAGACCTGAGACCTGCCAAGAGGGAAAAGAGTCTCCCCCAGCAGAGCTTTGCGGTGACAACAGCCCCCGGGACACCCTGACTGCAGCTTTGAGAGCTCCAGAACCAGAGGCAGCCCCAAAGCCCTACTTAGATCCTGCCACACAGAAACTGTAAATAAACAAGCTGTTTTAAGACACCAAATGTGGGGTAATTTGTCACACAATAGATCACTAATACACCAACCTTTATCATGGGACAGACCCATTTATACACTAGGTGTGATATGAAGTAGAGTGTGGCACATAAGGAGTTAGAGATCAGTTTCTACTATGCCTACAAATGTCATTATTTTCTGCAGAGAGGATAACAAGCCAATGGAAAAGTGCCCCATGCAACTGCCTTAATCCTTAATCAACTATCTACACAAGAGATCTTTTATTGGGGGGGGGGAGTTATCCATAGAAATTTCCAAGAATTCTATGTAACAACGTGATCGTACTTTTCAGGATGGAAGAGGCAAAGGAAGGCTAACTTGTGTACATTTTATCTCTTCTAAGCAACTAGAGAGAAGGGGCTGATCTTATTCAACTGTTTATCACTCCCTATAGTACCCTGGTGCATACTAATAAATGCTGATCAAATTGAATTTAATGAAAGGTTACAGTCAAAAGGACTGTATTTAAAAATAGAAATGTTATGTTTTGCAAGAGCAATATTATATATTATGCCCTTAGCTACCACACAAGAATTCTAAGCCCATCTCTCTTTTCCTCCTTGTACCCATTTAAGAGTCATCTTTTAAAGACCCTTGGCACGGCTGACCATGACTACATTGCCTACAAGAGCTATCTGCAGATTTTGTCCTCCAGTCCTTTAATCCTCATGGCCAAGTCTGAGGCAAGGTTTCTTTTTTCTTAAATAGAGGGGAATAAGGACACAAAAGAGCCTGTAAAAATTAAGGCCACAAGAAAAAAAAAAAAAGAAAGAAAGAAAGAAAAAAATTAAGGCAACTGAGATATCTCAATATTCTGACATGCTGAGAATGTTTTCACTCCACTGCCTCAAGGGGTCATTTAAGGAATTCTGGGGGTCAGGAGTGATTTGAACACCTGCCTGGCTGTCTATTGAATTACTGATCTAGTAACATCAAAAATGCAGAGTGAGAAACAGGACCTATACTGTAAAGAAAGGAAAAAACGTGAGCGCCTGTTGATAATTTTAAAAGACACTACCATTTATATGATTCATACAATTTGCCTTATAAAAAAAATCTTCAGCCTTTTTACTAGAACCTTCTTTTTTGCCTGCCCAGATAGTTGGGGATGCCTATTTTACAACCCACTGCGTTGTGGCTGAACACACATTCAGCCCCCTGGAGCACAAAACACAATTAGACTATTATGGAGAATATTCACAAGAAATAGAATGGAACAGATTATTTCACTTAAGACATAAAGAATTCAATTACTTTCTGTATTTATAACCCATGCATTTTGGAATAATTCGGTGAGGAACTGGTGCGGACTACAGCAGTGTTTTCATCTGAATTCTAGTAATCTGATATACACTGTGGGATTAACCCAAAGCAAAAGGATTTAATGGCCCAGCAGGCAGTCTCTATTTTGAAGATTCTTCTTCCAAGATCCCACAGCCATCTTGACTGGGACCCGCTCCCTTCACATCCTTTTCCTGACGCTTTTGGTATCTTTAGAAGAGGTAGGCTGGAACACAGCCCCGACCACCACCAAAGCAAAAGAGGAAGAAGGGGGGTAAGAGGAGGGGATGAGAGGATAAAACAAAATTTCAAATTAGGGGTATTTTTAAAGATAGGAAATAGGATAGGATTTTTTTAAGTGGAGGAAAAGTGGGTGTATTTAAAAATAAATTCTGTTTTGCTCATTCAGCAGTTTAATACCAGGCTTTCTAGTACAAGATTTGAACTCTCTTTGGCACCCTGAGATCAAACATCTGGAAGGCAGGTTTTGTCTCCTGACTCCATTATCTTCCCATCTCATTTAATTTTTTTGTGGCTAATGAAGCTATGTCCCCTTCTAGTTCCTTACCTAAAAGGATCTGAATAGAATGGGTTTGTGTGTGTCCCCTTACAGTGATTGGAAACCTCAAATATGGATCAAAAACTTTAGGCCTAAACATAAGAAAAATCTTAGGGGATAAAAGAACAGCCAGGAAACTTAAGTCAACCTACAATAGTAGTTTTCTTAGTTATTGTTTTTCAAACAATAGTCAAATGTCTCAACCAATAAATTGCTTATTAAGGCACTATTAACAGTTTAGCACCATGACAGCCTTCAAAAGTTAGGATTTGGCCCTTGACCAGTTGATAACACCTGCCATAGGCCTGGGATAAGCCAGGTCATGGCTTGGTGCTCTACGCTCATATATATCATTTGATATTCTCAGCCCCAGAAGTTTAACCCATTTCACAGATGAGAAACTGAGAAGCCAGAAAGATGAAGATGAAGCTTTTTGGCCAAGATGACACACAGCTACTAACCGGCAGAGTAAATATTCATACTCTGTTCTACCAGGCTTCAAGATTAAGGGTTTATACTTGACCTACAAAGAGAAAACATACATGTGAAATTATTAATCAGCACAGCCTGGAGATTCTAGTCCACACGACATGCTAGACTACATGAGGTTCGGTCCAGTCTACCTGGTTTCTCACAAGACCTCTGCTCTCTTCTCTAACCCAGACTTTATCCAGTATTAGTCCTTCCTTCTTTCTGGATGTCCCCCTCTGCACCCCCATCCATCCTTACTTGTCTTCAAGGGCCCCTTCTATCATAAGCTCCCCTTCCCCAGGATACCTTCCCGGAATGCCAGGGCTTTATCTTCATGGCTGCCTCCACTCCTTTCTCTGTTGGCCCTTTAGGACCAACAGGTTCTTTTTAATTTAATTACAGAAAATAGGCCAACTATGAGAAAGTTTTAAAAATCATAATAGTCCAAAGCTTTGCTCTAGAGATTGCAAGGTGGCAGCCTCTGGGCCACATCTGGACTGAAGACATGTTTTCTTTGGCCCATAGAGGGTGTGTTAAAAGTTGGCTTGAATGGCCAACTAAAATTACACAAAACTCTGGATTTCTGGCTTCTCTTGAAAGACGAAAAGATCTGGCAATATTGGAAGACACTCCTGCCCAGCAATGCTACGTAGGGTCTGAAGAGCAACGTTTTAGAGGTCCACCTCAAACGAGTCATGTTTGCCTCGGTTCCCCCAAACATCACGTTGTCTCTCCAACCTGGCTGTCTTGATTAACTGATCTTACCTGCCTGGCCCAGTGGGGCATTTACTCCTGGCTTCTGTTCTAAGGCTTGTTTGAACAGAACCTTGAAAAAAGCTGGATACCGCTATTCTGCAGTTTTCTTCACAGAGTAGACCTCAGCTAATTTAACCACCTTTTTCTGATACTGCCCGTTTCCTGTACTTGTAAATAGGACAGTACAACATTTCTGCCATCTGCAGTTTGCAATCAAGACAGTTTGAGTTCCCATCGAGTCTCTGTCATTTACCTGCTGAGTGAACTTGGAAACCTGGACAAGTTACTCAACAGCTCAGATTACCCTCCTGCCAAATGGAGGTGACAAATACAAAACTGTAAGCACCTAGTTGTACTATTACCTTTTGTAATTTTATTTTAGATCAGGTGTTGGCAAACATTTTCTGTAAAGAGTGTGATGGAAAATATATGGTTGCTGCTGCAGCTACTCTGTGACTATAGTGTGGATGCAGCTAGAGTATTTGTAAACAACTGGCATGGCTGTGTGCCAATAAAACTTTATTTACAAAAACTGGCAGCATAGGCAATTTGGCTTATGGGCCTCAGTTTGCTTTAGCTTGCCCTGTTTTCAACCATGTTAGCAGCCAAACAATGTATATCAGCTCTAAAGATCCTACCTAGGGGTTTCCAGGGTATCTTGAACAGCAGGTGCCTTTGGTAGGCATCAGTGTGCATCTCTAACCTTGTCACTGGATTCACTAAGCCCAGGCTCAGCATACCAATGCAGAGATCATCCTGGAAGTTGCTCCCACCTCTCCACCTTGCCAGAAGCCTCACCCCAATCTTTACTCACCTCATCTCTTTAGACCTCAATGCAAACGTTCTCTCTTCCAAAATACCTCCTGGGGTCTTTCCATCATCAGGCTCCCCTCTCCTAGGCCCTGTAACTTCCCTTTATTACTCTGACCACACCACAAAATCATCCCTTTAAGATAGTCTGAATCCGGGTGCAGTGGCTCAGGCTTGTAATCCTGGCACTTTGGGAGGCTGTGGCAGGTGGATTGCTTGTGCTCACAAGTTCAAGACCAGCCTGAGCAAGAGTGAGACCCCCAAATCTAAAAAATTGCTTGGCATTGTAGTGTGTACTTGTGGTCCCAGCTACTCAGGCGGCTGAGGCAAGAGAATCACTTGAGCCCGAGAGTTTGAGGGTTGCCATGAGCTATGATGCCACACACTCTACTGAGGGTTACAAAGTGAGACTGTCTCAAAAAAAAAAAAAAAAATAGATAGTCTGATTTACCATGCACATGGTCCCTACCTGATGATAAGCTCCACAGAGGTAAGATGTGCCTGGTTTCCCACCTCTCCAGGGCCCACTGCTGGGACGCACACAAAGGTACTCTGGAGGTAGTGAGGCTGAGATTCAGTGCCCTATACACACATGTACAGTATAACTACTGAGTTATCTGATATCAGTCAACTGCTAACATGACTGCGAGTTCCTAGAGAGCAGAACAGAAGCTTTCACAAAGGCGCAGGTAAAGATCAGTATATAATGATAGCCCTATGTTGGGAAGTCTCAATCTATTCTAAAGTTATAGGGAAATACAAAGGTCGCACATCGGTTCTGGCAGAATCAGTTTCAACGTTGGCTTTAAGTTTCACCTATACATGACCTTGGACAAGTGACTTAAAGGTCAGGCAGCCTCAGTTGCATCATCTACAAAGTATGGAAATGCCAAAATACTACCAACTTTACAGAATATCCATGAGAATTAAATGAGAAATTTTACTTCAGTGTAAACTCTGCCTGACACATAACAGTTGCTCAATAAATGAAAAGCACTGTGACATTGACTACATTGAAAACACTGTGGGTGAAACTTCTGCAGATGGTTTTGGGAAAGAGAAAGTGGGACATTTTCTCTGAGTTGTGGATACATGGAGAAGAAAACAGAAAGCATTCTGGAAGGAAATGTGAATATGGTTATGAGACTGAAACATTTGGAGATGGTATCCCCTCCATCTCCAAACCAATCAAGTTGCTTCTCCCCTCTTACTATAGGAGAGTAAATAGGCTCTATGAGAACAGAAATGTTTGTATTAGTCATTGCTCCCTATTATAGGCCAGTGCAGAGACCAGACAAAAAGTTGGCGTACGGTAAACACTTTGAATGAATGAAGCCATCCATGAGTTATCAGCTGTTAGCTGAAATGCCAATATTTTTTATCACCTAGATCGCCACCTTTCAGCAAAGGTTTTACACATATTAAACCAATATAAACAGGATCACTATCAGAGGGCCCTCCTGGCTTCAGGAAAGATCATGGAAATGAAAGAAATGAAGGTGAGGTCCAATCTGAGACCGTGAATGTCAAACCTGCCTTCTGTGTAATCACTGACCCTCTGGTCAGCATCCTGTCATTCTAATAAGCCCATGCTCTCCCTTAGGGTTTACATAAGTGATGTCTCTCTGTGGCACCATCTGTTGGTGTAGGACAAGGCACTAGCAGACCCACACTGAGCTCACCCATGAGAAACACTTGCCTACTTTCCTCAGGGCATCACTCAAGAGACTGGCCCTTTCCCCAGAGCAGCACAACAGATTACCATGCCTGAGGGCAGTGTGCTGGGTTCTACTTCTGCTTCTGTTAACCCCAAGCTCTTTTCTGGGCCTTATGTTCTACATCTATTAAATAAAGGGGACTAAACTTGTTCTCTTCAATCCCTTCCATCTTATATATCCTGTGAATCTATTAAAATGTCCATGGTAAATTAGACATGAGCCTTTTTTCTTAAATAACCAACACCATTCATCTTTATCAGCAACACCAAGGGAACGTAAGCTAGGCATACCTAAAACCAAACCTACCTACAGGTGGCAGAGACAGAGGGATCAACTTCACCAATAGACACACCAACATGCCAGCCAGGAGAAGGCCTCCAAGAATGTTATTGGGAACTTCCTCTGCACTTGACCTTCACTGGACTGACTTTACCTCATGTCAGAAGTCTTTTTTTCTCATAATGTAAATTTCTCTAACCAGTACACAGCCAGAGTCGGGTAGTCATAGAAGAAAAAAACACTAATGCTGACTCTATCCTTAGGAAAATTGAGGAAAAGGGAATAAATGAGAACATTTTTATTTTCAGGTACAATATCTGGCTAATTTCCTTTATTTCCAATGGTACTCTGAGTCAAGCTCAAGCTGGATAACAGCAAGCAAAGACTGAACCACAAGTAAATCAGTATTCTGTCAACACTGTTTCCATCTACTGTTCCATGAAGTGCTGAGGGCAAGCCTAGTGACAAGCAACTGATGCTGATTTAGCCTCTGGTCTCTGCAGCAGGCCTTCCCTTGTAGGGGTTAAAAATACATATGCATATGTGTGTATATCACCATTACATATGCAATATATATGTATGTGTTATACATTTTTACATTTTACTTTCATTTTTTCCAGCTTTATTGAGGTATAATAACAAATAAAAATTGTATATACTCAAGGCATCAATTGTATATATTCAAGAAAAACATAATGACTTAATATATGTACACATTATAAAACGACTACCATAATCAAGTTCATTAACATCCACCACCTCACATAGTTATTTTTTTGTGTGGTGAGAACACTTACAATCTACTCCTTTAGCAAAATTTCAATGTATATACAATACAATATTGTTAACTACAATCACGATGCTGTACGCTAGATTCCCAGAACTTATTCACCTTACACCTGAAAGTCTGTACCCTTTGACCAACACCCTCATTCATACATACTTTTAAAACATACTTAAAATTTCCTCCACCATAGATATACATGTTTTTAAAACATATTCCTCCCTTAAGAAAAAGACACAGAATTAAATTTTTAATTTAATTTAAATTATTTGCACTTAGTTCTTTGTCCCCAGTTGTACTGTGTTCGTTTGTGCTGGTGAAACAACATGTGCTTTAATTAGCAAATATCTGTAAATAATTTACTTGCTTTTCAAATACAACAGAACAATGGAGTCAGTTTTCACATACATTTATGGAGCATGTATCCTGAGTTTGAGGCCAGACTCTCCTATTGTTCAATAACTATATCAAGCTGCCTAGCTCTTGCTGCCCTCTTAGGTGGAAGGTGGGGGTAGGGAGAGGGGTAGAAACTCAAGTTCCAATAGCAACGTCTGATTTCACAAGGCCCCTGAAGGCAAGCATGCAAGATTGTCCAGTCTAAGTTAAAACAAACTCTTGTGATTTCTAACCCTGGAACCTTCCCCAAGTAATGTGGAAGTGTGCCAGGGCACAGGGCATTGGAGTAATGGCTGCAGGACCAAGGTGCTCTTTTGACCCACTCACCCCTCAACCCCAGATAGCGTGAGCAGAAAAACATGAGGCACAACGTATGAGGTCTATGAATCATGGAACTTCATCTAGACTCTGCAGGGTTAAAACTGGGCGCCGTGCGTGCAGTGCAAAGAAAGATGTTAAATCAAGTGAGAATGACTGCTCCAGGACTGGAGGCACTATTATTTTGAATAAGATTGAAAAGGCCAGAAAAAGCAATTCAAAAACATTTCAATTATGTATTTCCCAGAACTACATCTTTGAGCAACTAATGCAAATGTTACCACTACAATAAAACTTCTTCTCACATATAAAACAGGTTGGACAGCATATACTTTATATATCATATGCATATTTTTGACTATTAATAAAAAATTCAAAATCTATGTATGCTTTACTCTCCTAAGCAATACAGTAATTATGATTAAGGGACAAGCAGCACAAAAAGAGCCAATTTATCTTACTCGTGCTCAGGAATACTATTGTGTAACTAAGCAACTAAAGACAAAATATGGTCTAATTAATTCACTCCTATGCTTATTTAAAAGACACAATTAGAACATTTTTATTTTCCAGCTTGCACAGTAGCTCAACATGCTTGAGGGTGTAGAAAGCAAAGCCCATTATTCTCAAAGACGAGAGTTTAATGTTTAGTGCCACTGATCGGGCTTGGAACTCAACAGTGGGGAGGAGGGGGTGTTTCACAGCAGCGCACACTCGGAGGTATAAGAAAGGAAAGGTGTGGGGTGAGATGTTTATGGGGTCACCGGACTGACTAGCAACACGGCCTCTGCTACCTGTTTTTCTTACTGGGGTGTGAGAATGGGGATGAGACTGTGAACCTGATGGTCATATGCCAAGGACATGAGCCACTGTGCATCTATTTATACAGCCACAAAGATCCTACAGAAAATTCACATAATTAAACCACCCTTCCTAGTCTGCGTGATAAATGTCAAATATCCATCTTTAACGCTGCTAACAGTGCATCTGATTTTAAAAGCAGAATTAATTTACGCAAGTGTGTGAGGGAGATTGATGCCATTAGCATGATTCTAAAGCACCCTTTCAATAATCATCATCTGCATGTTTGAAATGTGTTGTCAATACTGATGCTCACAGTACAGGGTAGGAGTGACACACTCAGGGCTAAGGCCCAGGTTCTAACCTGCAGCAAGACAGCATGGATCACAGCGTGGCAGGAAAAAAAAAATTATCATGTGAGGGCACAGGAGCAGATTCTTCAAGAAATGCAGGAATCCATGACCACATCTCTGAGAGCCAAATGAATCCTTAAGCCAACAATCGATAAATTTGTTTTAAATTTCTTTAAAAGCCAAGCTGATGGGTAATCACTAGCTACAATATTATTCTGAGTAGAAGATGGCAAATATCCAACTACGCTGGCTATAAAAAATGACAAGTGAATGCATTTGATTTGAGCAATTATATTCTGGATATTGGTTAAAACTAGACTTTGATAAATGAGCTTGAGTCATATATCACTAGTTGCCACTCTGAACAATGCTATGCATTATTAATAATTAATAACAGCATTTACATGTGTGGACTCTTGTATTTTTATAAAAATAACATTTCCTTAATATGTGCCTGACAGTCTAAATGTCAAGAAAGGTTTTAATTGCTTAGGTTTTTTAAGTCATTATCAAAATGGTGGTCTAGTTAAGACCATCAGCCTGAAAAATGTGCTGGCTCATGTGTGAACCGCAGTCCAACACGCAGGTGAGAAGTGACTCTCCTTCCCTGAAGTCTAGTCTTTCTGTAGGCTGCCACCCCAAAGCCCTGACTTTGAAGACTGGAAAAGTACCCAGAATAATAGAGATGCTAGCTCTAGCCTCATCATTCGGTCCCAAATATTTGTTCACATCTTTGGTGGGTGCTCCTAAGGAAACCCACTTCCCATGTTTTCACATCATACAGTGCAACATGACCATGGATTCTATTTTTTTTTTTTTTTTGCAGTTTTTGGCCGGGGCTGGGTTTGAACCTGCCACCTCCGACATATGGGGCCGGCGCCCTACTCCTTTAAGCCACAGGCGCCGCCCTGACCATGGATTCTAGAAGAGAAAGAAAAATATGCAAGATGGGGTCGTGGATCTGGCACACATGTGAGTGACCTCTGCCCGAAAAGTTGGAGCAAGCTTAAAGAAGGTAGGCAGTGCCCAAGAAGGCACTATAGTGATGCGGTTCAGTCATTCAATAAATACTCCCTGACTAGCAATGAATATTGTGGAAGACCAGATGTGAAGAAGGCACAGAACCGTGGAGGGGTCTTGGGTGGGCTAACAAGGCAAAGGAAATTCTTTGCTTACAAATAACTACAATACAAGGCACCATGGGAAAAGCACATGAGGGGTTCAAAGAACCATTGGGGACACACCATTCAGACTGTATCCTCAGGGACTAGAACAGGATCCAGTACATGGTAGGTACTCTATATGTGTCCACTGAGTGAGAATTTAAAGATGAAGACATTTTCAGGCTGTAAATAAACAGTGGTCTTAGTTAATCTTAACTTTACCTAAGGAACCAGATGGAAAGAATCTATCTATGGAGGCAGGCAGTTAGCTCCTTGAGGGCAGAGGCCATTCTTCTATTCTCTGTAGCCAAGCACCAAGCACTTAGTAGGTCTTCAAATGACATCTGAGGCACTGAATGAGTTCTTTTTCCAAAAGCATTGCAATTGTGACCCTTCCTCTGAACATATACTACATGTATTATCAGTGCAATTTACCTATGTGTTATATAGTTATGTCTTGTTGTTTTTACATTTTTTAAACATGTTGATTACATCTCTCAGTTGATTGATAAACTTCTCGAGAAAAAGGGTCAAATCACAAACTGTTCTATCTCTTCACAAACCTACTCAGGCTTTCACACTTAACAAGTAGTTTTGGATTAACTCAAAATAGACACTACCAACTTTGGCTAGAGTTTGGATCTTAACCACATAAAATATCATTCAGGATGTATTTCACTCATTCGTTCTCAAGTTTTAACATCTTCAACTGAATGTTGAAATAGAATTTTAGATGTTAATGCATAATATTAAATTATTTCCTACATTACTGGATCTTGCTCAAAACTCAATAGGAAAGGGAAACAGGTACACATACACAATCATGTACCTTATTTCAGATCAACCCCATAAGCCAGAAGTCAGTAAATTTTTTCCATAAAGAGCCAGATAGTAAAAATTTCCATTTTGCCAGTGATATGGTAATTGTCAAACCTACTCAACTCTGCTGTTGTAGCCTAAGACCAGCTGCAAACAATGCATAAACAAATGAGCGTGGTTACATTCCAATTAAACTTTATTTACAAAAACAGGCAGTGGGCCAGATTTGGCCCTGAGGCCTTAGTTGGCTGAACCCTGTCTTAGACCAAAAAATTCTCTCCACATAAGCATTTAGTCCTTATCCTAGTTCTAAAAAGCCTTTCTAAAGGGAAGAACAAAGATTTTCCTTTTCCTAGCCTAAGAAGATTACTAAAAAGAAATGATAATTATGATGACTGCAATCTTCATTCAAAGAGCTCACAAGTAGTGGTACTATGTTACATTCCAGGCCCTTTTATTATGATCCCTCTTTTTCTCAGCAGAGTAGAGGTCATTAAAACCATTTTACAGATGAAAAGACTGAGGCTCAGAAAAAAAACCCAGTAATTCTCCAGAGTCAGGGTGGTCATTTAAGAGGTCTTTGGAATCTCTAAAAATATCTGTTTATGAACACACAGACTAAGACTGAGGAACTATCTAAAGAAGAGAACGAGGCCAATCCAGCACCTTCTAGATTCCAGAATGTGTCTGCCCCAACTCCAGATATAATCAAATCAGGTAATCTTTTAAAAAATCCTGCCGATCCAGTTGATACTATACTTAAATAGTAAAACATAAATTCTTAAGGAGCCTTTCATTTCTATGACAACTAAACTCAACATAGAAATGAAAGGGCCTGATTTGGGGAAACCTAGATTGCCACATGTTCTAGCAAACTAACCTCGGTGCCACCCTCCCACAAAGAGAAGTGTTTGTTCTTCAGCATGGTCTACAACAGTGGTCTTAAACTGCAACGAGAACAATTATATTAATGATAACAAGAGTCAATGATTACTGAAATATCCACTATGTCCCAACTTTAGTTGTATGCCCTTTACATGTATTAAAACACTTAATCCTCCAAATCATCCTAGGAAGTAAGCACCGCGCTTCCATTTTACAGGTGAGAAAACAGAGGCACAGAGAGTTTAGAACTTTCCCATGATTGCACAACTATAGTCAGACTGTTTAAATGTTTAAAATTTGGAATCCTGAACACAATTCCAGAGCTTTTGGTTGAGTTGATTTCAGTAGGGTCCCCAGAATGTGCATTTTTAACAATTTTTAAGTGAATGGTAAGGTTGGTGATAGCCAAACCACTTTTAGAAATCCTGAATGCGTACTAGAATCTGTAATGTATGGTTGCTCTTGACTCCCTGACAACAATAATTTAGCAACTACATTCACGGCTACAAGTGACCCGCAAATCTTACTATAAAACCCAAGCCACGACCAGTCAGGTTGAAATCAAAGCTCACATATCCACCTATTTTAACGGGACACATTGCCAATAGTTTAAGCGCTTGGCAATCTGAAAATGAATGTAATCAGAAGTTTCCCAGTAACAGAAACAATTACCCGCCTACTTTGCCATTTTCCTCCTCTAAAGAACTATTGGCTGAATTGTGGCAATTGTAGGTAATTACTGAAGACACTTAACTCCTTGCACATAGCCCTTGCTGGCTATTCACTTTCATGGTAATTTAAGACAGTATCAGGATTAGGTCCAAGAATCTCCACATAGACATAAAAGTTATTAGGTTTTGGTTTTGTTTATTATTTATTTATTTATTTATTTTTCAGTTTTTGACCAGGGCAGGGTTTGAACCTGCCACCTGTGGTATATGGGATCGGCACCCTACTCCTTTGAGCCACAGGTGCCGCCCCTGTTTATTTATTTATTTTTGAGACAGAGTCTCACCTTATCACTCTCAGTAGAGTGCAGTGGCGTCACAACAACCTCCAACTCCTGGGCTTAAGCGATTCTCCTGCCTCAGCCTCACGAGTAGCTGGGACTATAGGTGCTTGGCTATTTTTCTGCTGCAGTTTGGCTGGGGTCGGGTTCAAACCCGCCACCCTTGGCATTTGGGGCTGGCACCCCACTCACTGAGCCACAGACACCACCCTGTTTTGGTTTTGTTTATAAAGGTAAGAATATCTAGAACTATAATCTTAATTCCTTTCTAATTATTTGAGCACCTTACAGTATATGAAGCATTTTTGTCCATACAATGCCTCGTGATCTTCACAACAATGCAAGGTCATCCTTCTTATGTTCCCATTTTACAGCTGAAGAAATTGAGTCGCAAAATACTTATGATTGTTCAAGGTCAAACAGTAAGTTACAGAATCAAAATGTGACTTTCTGGAATGCTCTTCCTAAAACCAGTTGTTCACACTGGAAGTATATAAAGACAGCAGTGTTTATAACCATGCAAATCATCACCATTATTATTAAAATTAATAATTAATTGCTCATGATTTGTAGTAACTATGAAAATATAACTTGTTACATACCACTGACCTGTATTAGCTGAACTTTATAGAATAAGAATTGTTTTGCTATTTAAATGTCCCGTGACCTTTGGCAAAGCTGATTAACTAATCACAGTTCTGAAATATATGAGGAATTGAACACATTAGTACATGCTTTCATGCTTTTAGAACAGTGGTTCTCAACCTTCCTAATGCCGCAACCCTTTAATACAGTTCCTCATGTTGTGGTGGTGAATTTTATGGTTGGGGGTCACCACAACATGAGGAACTGTATTAAAGGGTCATGGCATTAGGAAGGTTGAGAACCACTGTTTTAGAATATATGATGCATTTAGGCTCTGGTTTCACCTGGTGCAGGGGGGTGGGAGGAACAACCTTAAAGTTTAAAAAGATGTCTGGGCTCTAGCCTATTGTCCCTTGACTAACTACATAATCTTTCTATGTTCCCATCTGTAAAATGGGTATACAAGGTCCTGCACTATCCAACCTCATAAAATTATTGTAAAGATCCAGGAGGAAATATTCCCCCAAAAAAGTCCTCTGCAAATCATAGCGAACCACACAGGGACGCTATTCTTAATTTTGCACAATGATCATTTTTCTGCTTTTAGAACTGACGTCTTCATATTTCAAGAAATCATATGAAGGCAAAATGATTTACTTAAACCAGAAAAAGCATACTGAGTCCTGGATGTCCTTCTGAAATGGATGCTGATGTCAGCTCAATCAAGAAATTATTAACCTCCATTTGGTTACTTAAAATAAACTGTACTGGCTGATTCAATGTGCTGAATATTTTCTCCAAATAACAGTGCATCTCTCCAAGAAACCTTTCTCTCTCAGTTACTAATTGCAAATGGAAAATACATCATTCAAACTATTTAAAATCAATAATAAAAATCATTTAAATGTATATAAACAAGTTAATGGAGTAAGTGAAAATAAAACAAATTTCTTAATGAGAAGGCCCTGTTGCCCCCTCTAGGTGCCAGCAGTAAATGCCGGTTTCTGTAGCCTCTCCTCCCGAGGAGATTGCTGCTGCTATTCTGCTAATGAATGACTAACTTAGGCCAGGGGGGAAATGACATCACCAGGGTGGAAAACGATCTGCACTGGGAAACTTTCTACCTGCTTTACATCTGTCATAATTATTTTGCACAATGCAGCCTGCATTTGCATAATTCTGAGGCGTGTCATTATCTCAATTGAAAATTGTTTTAATATGGCTGAATAATTCACAATGACATCAGCCAAAATCCTAATGAAATATACAAGTATAATCATACAGCTAATTACCAGCCGTGTTAGCATTAAAAAACAAATCATGCATAATATTAGCCGATGTATATGCAGCTGAAGATTATAAATAGAGCCATCTCCCCCCCACCACCAACCCCCTAGAGTTTACTTTTAAATAGCAAGATTAATTTTCTCAGGTATGGCTCATATAGCAGTGACGAAATGCACAGATCATTACAATGGTTCGCTTTCAATTCTCCATAATGAACAATTAAAAAGAAATCATGTATTTAAAAATAAATCCATTCACTGTCAACATTTCTAGCTGATGCACCCCTTCGGCAAATATATTAATAGCTTTTATTCTTAAGTCGAAATTCACTATTTAATTACGACAACAGAAATTAAAACTGAGCCAAGTGGGGTCAATCTAGGGTCTTTAAAAATACTCTAATTTTAATTCAAAAAAAAAAAAAAAGGAGTGACCACAAAATATCCCATAAAACACTGAATAATTTCCTCCTGGGTTTAGTCAGAAGTCTATTAGGCACCAGCTCTTTTCTGGATATTTAATCCTTCCCTTTTCCAGATCACAGGCCATGTTGAAGTAATAAATTTGAAAAGCAAATAATAAGAAATCAGGAAGGCGAGGGAGAGGAAGACAGCTGCGCAGGAAAGTTGGATCGGGGGAGGGGTCGAGCCAGACCTTGGAAGGGGGAAAGAGCTCAACCTGTTGGTAGGTTGCAGGATTTTTCACAGTATTTCCAAACATCACCTTAGTAAAACTGCAGACGGACGTCGGGAAATGAGAACGTTTAAAAACCAAAGCTGACCAGGGAGGGCGGAGGCGGGGGGTGGGGGGCTCTGTGCGGGGGAGATGGGAGGGGCTTATTTCTGAAAAGGCAGAATCCAGGGCGAACATTTTGACGAACTCCAGTAATTAACAGGCATAGAGCACTGATCGGTAATTCGATCCTGGGGAGAGGGAGTGACCTGGCGATGCCAAAAGTACAATCAACTCCATCAGACCTAGAAATTCTGGAAGGACTGGCAGCTCGGAGCTCCAGGATGAGTTAAACGGGAAACCATTTATTTAACAAAAAGATCCTCACACCTACCTCGAAAGCTCGAGAGCCTGGCAGGGAGCTAGCTGCCCTCAAAAGTCTCAGTTTGATTACCCTACTCTCGTTTTGGCAACACAAAGCCTTGCCAGGCGGTCGTGCGCCCTCCCTCCCCGCCGCGCCACGGGCACAGACGCCCGAAATAGTTCCTCCGATAGGTACCACGGCGCTGAGGTCGGTCAGCTGACGAGGGGAGCCCGCAGAACTGCGGTCACACATGAAATGACAGAGCTGAAGGGAGGCGGCCGCCGCGGCGCCCAGGCGCCCAGTGACAGCGGGCTCACCTCCGGCATCCTCCCGGGAGCGCGGCGAGCGCCCCCGCGGCCGCCCAGAAACGTGCCGGGAGGCTCGGTCCCTCCACGCCCTCCCTGGGAGCGCTGTCTGGGCACCGAGGGCGCCAGACCCGCAGGGCCAGGGGGCCGGCACACACCCCTCTGCCCTGCCCTCCCCCTCCCCCGTCCCACACACCCCCAAAGATCGCGAAGGAAGACGTCCACTTTGCGTAGAGTAATTGGAAACTAGAACATCAAATGGCTCGTGGGGGGCGGGGGAGTGGGCGAGAGATAGTTGTTAATGCTTAACGTGTTTGTGCCGGTTACACCACCGCTTTGAAATCCGCCCGGGCAGATCTGCAAGTTATTTGAATGTATTATTCCAGTACCTGTCATTTATCACTTTATTCAACACGTCTTTGCCAACTCAATAGCTTTTGATCTCATTCTGCCTCCATTTCGTAATTTCCGCCCTCTTAAACATATCAAATACTTACTTAAAGAAAAAAAAGAACAATATCGAAACCCACCGAAAGAAATCCACCCAGTCCCAACCAAACTAGACACGAAGGTAAATTTTCAAAAGGCAAAAAAATTATAAAAAGCATGTGATGTTCAAGAGGCAGTAGCAGAAGAGCGAATGACCTGACACACACACACACACACACACACACACACACACACACACGCACCCTTTAACAAAACCCTTCTCGAACAAGTTATTTGATCTTGACTAAAATCAGCAGTTGGATCCTCTTTGTAAAGCTGACAGCCAAACTCTGACAATGGCAAAATACTCGAGCCCCAGCTAGTGGCGCTACCCCTTTAAAAAAGGAGTCGATCCTGCTCGCCTGCAGAAGTGAATACAGTATTTTCAAGCTTGCCCTGTAATAAGCATTACTCAGGGGGGAAAAATAATAAAGAAAGAAGAGAGGGAGAGATAGGTTTACCACCTCGCCATGGTCGCTATTTCTGCCCTGGGGAGTGTCTTCTGGGAGGAAATAAAGTTTAGAGCTGGATAAAAGTTGCCGGCTGGTCCTCTCTTCCCACAACAGCTGGAGCTCCGCTATGCAAATCGGATCCTTTGGCGTACATCTTACAAAGAAAAAGTCGCCAAGGGACAAAATTCTTGGTTTGCCTTCAAGGTGGAATTGAAAAGCCTTGTAGAAAATGTAAGGTCCGTGCAAGCCACACGGTGAGCCGACCCACTGCAGGGGGGAAAAAAAGCACCAAATAAATAATGTAGCCATCGGAACACAAACATCTATTCCCAGACACATTTACACACAGACATCCACACTCTTAATACAGACGACCCAACAGATATAAAGCTGGGTGAAAAAAATAATAGAGCCCACAAATTTTCTGCCTCCCTCAAAAAAAAAAATTCCGCCCCCCCTGCCCCCCGCCACTTCTCCCCACCTCCCCATCTGAGGCGGTAAAATTACATTATGTATGTATGATCAGCGCAGGGATTTTTTTAAACAATAAAAATAATTTGGGGAGATGCAGAGGGTAAAAGTTTGGTGAAAAGTTTGTGGGGGGTGTGGGTGGGTGCAGAGGTGTGGGTAAGTTGGGGGGCTAGGGGGGTGCCGGGGGGTGCCGGGATCGGAGGAGCGGAGGAGAGCGAAATACCTGGAGTGAGTTGGGCTCCATCTCGACGTTCTGAATTGATTGAACTCAACATTCTCTCCAAACTTGTTGGCTTGAATGGATTGCATCAGGTCCTGGCAGGGAAAAACATTCTCTGCCTTCAGCCGGCGTAATGTCTCAATATAAAACTGAGCTCTTAGCTCCCCTTTGGCACCAAAATGATTGAAAATATGTCCTAATATTTCTCTGACGACTCAATTTTAAGCTCCTTTAAAAAATATGTGGGTTTCCGTCCAAATATGGGTTGATCAAATTCATAATCGGGAGAAAGTCTCCATACGATCTCGGCGGGAAGAGGATGGATCAAGGCAAGAAACCCATAGGAAGATTTGTAAAAATAAAATCCACCATTAAATTGGGTGCCGATGCAATCTCTCTCTTTCTAACCATCCCTGTCTAGAGGTGTCGTCTGATGAGATTTTTGGAGGAGAGGAGGACTGGTAAGCTCCGCTGTGCATCTGACAGGACCTGCTTGTATATGTCTAATATAAAGAACATTTCCTGCAGAGATTCCGGGGCGCTGCTCCTCTTTCTAATGCTCCTTAGCAGATTTGCTGTTATTAGACATGTAGATTTGTTTGATAGTTAAATTACGCTTCCTCACTGCCATGTTTTCAAGAACTAATCTGTTAAATTATCTTTTGATGCCTATTTACATGGAAGGGGAAAGTGGGTTATCGATTATATAAACATATAAATATTAATGCGTTTGTTCGCTTCGCAAAAAAATACTCAGCAAAAAAAAAAAACAAAAGAACAGAAAGACAAGTGAGCAGTGCACACATCTCAGGATTTTGCAAACAATATTGAACGGACAGCAACGGCATTTAGGGACTGGAACAATAAACGATGCATGATAAATCAATAAATGCGAGCAGTGAGTCTGCTCAGAATATGAATTCGGGCTCCGGGTTCTGCGTGTGCATTCTTTAATTTTGAAGTATATACACTAGTACGTGTTTACAATGCTGATGGACGCCAAGGGCGCTCTCAAATGATAATGTGTTTATATAACCCAGCGCTACAGGAATAATATACCAACTCCTGCCCCACCCCCACCCCCTCCCCCGCCAAAAAAGGGAGGGGAGCTTCCTCAATAATAGTTTGAAACTGAAAAAATCCATTTGCAAACTAGTTAAATACAACCAGAAATTAAGCTGTTGAAAACCAGGGGCATGAACCGTAAGACAATAAAGGCTTTAAATGTGTATATTTATTGTTCTGGAGCCCTGGAGCATTGCGAGGTTTGCATGCACGGCTATTATGCAAACACAGAGAAACTTAAGAGCTACAGAACAAGGAACAGGCAGAGACTGCAAAGCCCTCGCTCGCTCCGACCCAGCTGCCGGTCCTCCGCCAGGCTAGATTGCATTTTCGCAGTGTTGATGTAAAATGGTGCACTCGCTTCCCCCACGTTCCTCCACCCCCTTCCCTGCTCTCCTCCCACTCCTTCCAGCACACTCCCCCCGCCCCGATTTTATTATATTGGCACCAATCTTTCCGAAGTGGGTCTGGCGTGCTGAAAAAGTAAACATGTACTATATGGGGAATAAGGTCTGTATAGTATGACAGTTGAAACTTGATCTGTGATAAAATTACAGGATGTTGAAATTACTAGTAAGCTATTTTTAACGCTTTCGCAACGTTTCACCTCTAGTCACAGCATCTAGTTGAAACAGGATTACTTTAATGAAAATTATATTCACATGGCTGAAGTTAATACACCCGGCAGAGCACAAATGCCTCATATTCAGTGACTTTAGGTGGAAAGACCCTCTGTGTGTATGTCTATGTCTTTTTATAAAGTCTGTGTCCGCTGCAGTAAGAATTAGGGCACTTAACATTATCTAAACCACATTTTTGATTCAGAACATGGGGAAGTAATAAAAGGCAAGATCTATCTCGTCTCTATACACACAGAGATAAACGAAAGAAAATGGCAGATCCTCCAATTACAATAAGTAATAAAAGTCCATGCCAAAAAACTGGTATTCTGAAAGCTGTCGAAAAGTATTTGAATAATTTAAAGTAGTATCACCACTCTGCACCATGGAGCCCTACAGTGTAACAATTCTCAGTTCCTATCTTTTGCATTGCCAAATTATGACCTGTACATCATCACTCTTTAATTATCTTCCTTTAAATTTCATCTGATCTTCCTATTTTATAAACAGGGGTTACAAAGAGAAATTAGAGCTCTCTAGTACTTTCTCTCTCTTTTTAACTTTATGATGCATACTGCAGACATTTGGTTAGAATAACCCATTTTGTTCATTTTTAACATATGAAGGGATTTGACTGGGGGCATTTTACATATATTTTTTTTAAATACATGAGCTACACCTAAGGCTCCTGTTAGTCTCTGTCCTGTTAGTGTAAATATATACATCCAGTTCAAGAAATCCTATATTAAAAACTTGAGTTGCAGTATTTTGACAAGATCGTATTTGAGATCAACTCTGAGTCAGTTTCCTGTATGACCAATGCAGCAGCATTTATTCAGGAAACCTCAACAGAATGCCTGAGGGTATCCCTCAATTGTATAATAAATCTCTCTCTTTAAAAACACACAGTCCTTTGGTGCATCTAAGCAACTTCTGCTTTGGTGTTATAAGTATTTAAGTGTCTGTAATGAACTTCATCTAATTAGAAACCCTTTTTCTATGTCTCTTCAAGGTAAGCACAGAATTAGGCTGCATGCTGTCTAATCTCTCTGATAAGGTATTTGAGATGTTAACAATTGCAGGGATCTAGGTCTGAGTATTTTTGAATATCCGCAGTCTTGTGTAATCAGATGAATGCTAAGTTTCAAAATTGAATCACAGGGGTACTTTCCTCCTCTTTTTACAGCACTACCCCCTATGAACATAATAAATCTAATAAATCAAGCCTCCAGTCCAATAATGTGAATGCCTTTTCAAATTACAGATCACAATGGTGTTTACTCCTCCCCTCCCCCACCCCCTCTATTTTACCTCTTCTTTAATGTAATGCTTGATAGGCACCTGTAAATTATCTGTGTAGCAAATATCCATACAAAGAAAGTTTCAATTAAGATAAGGAGATTGTATTGAAACAGTTCTTTGAAGTAATGTAGTTAATAGCCTGTTTGATTCCTGCTTGTGAGAGAGTAATAACGTGGATTCAAGGCTGCATCAATCACAGAGCAGATGTAAGACTTGAGACACCGACACCCAGGGGAATAGAGGCAAACTCCTGCAGTGCAGGGTCCCTGGGCTAATGTAAAGTAAATACTCATAAATAGATTGAATGTTGTAAGAAGACAATCCATTCAGGACAGTTATAATCATGAAAGCAACTGCTTTATTTATCTATAAAAAAGCTTGTAGCTGGGACTGTGTGTGTATAATGGGGGGGAGGGACAGTATATGTTTATGACCCACTATTTCTGGGCTGAAACACAGGAATCTATACCCCACATCCACATTCCTGCTGCCTTGTAGCCAAAAATCCAACTCTCTGTTTTAAGTTATCTGGTATATTTAAAAGGTAAAAAATTAAAAATCATCCTCTCCCCTCAAGGGTGTTGGGGACCAGTAGACACACTACTCAGTATCTGTGAATCGTGAATCGTTTCATAAAGGATCAGGAGGATTAAGTTAGTTGCAAAACCCAGCAGTGACATAATTAGGCAGCTTGGACTATAATAAACAGGATCATAAAAGAAAGGGGGGGGAGAAAGAGAAAGTACAGTTTGAAGAAAGAAGGCTACCATTTAAAAAATGCAGACCTCTCTGTGTACCCCTGGAACTCCCCTCCCCCAAATTGCAAAAGACAACTGAAGCATTTTTGACCTTGGCTACAATAATACTTCATGTTTTAGCACTTTAGTCAGCATTTTATCTACTAATTGCTACACACTACCGCATGTGGCTCGAATCTGCCACTGCAGCTTTCTCTCATTGGTGAGCGAATTGCTTGATAAAGACTGGAAATTCAACCTGGCTGTTTCTTTTCTTGCTCCCCCTCAGCACTTCCTCCCTCCTCCCTTTTCTTTTTTCCTCTTCCAGATAGAAGCTGCTAATTTTTCCAGAAAATACCACATGGATTAGGATCAGAACAGGGATCAGAAATGTCTCCCTGACCTCCTTCCACTGGTTAAAGCTCGGGGCACTTTGGCGATCGGGAGGCAAAGGGAGCAGGGAATGGGGGAGGGGGCGGGAAGCAGTGGAGGGAAGTGGAGGGCGGGTGGATCCCAGCCTGTGCGTGGCCCTAATGCTAGGTCATTCTGAACACTGGTCCACAGCTCTTTGGAAGTCCGTGTGGCTCTGCGCTGCCCACCTGGGGACTTCGGATTAAGGCTGCTCTCTCTCTTCTCTTGCTTGGTCAAGAAGTGGGGTTGAAGAGGGTGGCCCTGGAGTCTGCAAATGGATTCGTAGATTTAAAAGCCACAGTATCTGAGGGCCAGCCACCACCTGGTCTCCCTCCACTCCTCCACCCCACGCCGAAGCCTGGCGCCATCCTGAGCGGTGGGGTGGGTGGCGTTATTAATAAGGAGGCCTTCAGCAGAGCAGGCTTGCCAAGTCGCAGTGCAACAAGTCTGTTGGTTTGAAGGAGCTTAAACCGGGTTATCCGGGTCATTGCTTTCCAGGAGACCTCTAGTGGTCGAAGGTTGAGCTACATCTTCAACTTGGGGCTATTTGTCGCCTGTCATCAGAGCTGTGGTGAGGGTGGGACAACAGCTCAAGTAGGCTCAGTAAAGGCTGATAGCTTCCGATGCATGGGAATGGGGACAGATTTCTCTTCAACTGGGAGCCACAGCCAAGAGAGACGCAGAAACTCGAAGAAAGGTCTCCCCCCCACACCGGCAGGGTCACGTGATCCCTTTCGTGGGCCCTCGAAGCCCCATGTTATCTTGATTTTCCTGGAGGGTCAGAGATTAATCAAGTATTCTCAGGGAAGCTGGATTAAATTTGCTCAAGCCATTTCCAGTTACAATAGCAATGCAGAGTCTGTTTATTTTTTCTAATTTGTTTGTAAATTAGAGTCAAGTCCCACTCCCTCACCCCAATCACAGATACACCCAAACACCCCATAATTTTAACAATTTCCTTGCCTTCAAATGCCCTTGACCTTATGGGTTAGTTTAAAAATAAATATGCTTTTTTAAAATTATGTGCACTGCAGGCATACATATATGGCTTTTGACTAAATTGTAACCTTGTCCCTCTATCTGGAATGCCACACCACTCTGTCTCAAATGGCAGGGTGCTGGGGGAAGGAGTATGGTGACTCAGACTCCTTTGTGATCCTCGTGTTAGTAAATAATTCTAATTATTGAATTAGGAAACTGCCCCCTACAGGATAGTATTAAAGAAATTACCGGGAACAGCTATCTTAGGTGATACTCAAGACAGAGGTCCCAGCCATCCAAGGTTATTAAAACATCTTGCCATACCTGTTTTTTCCTTTTTTAAAAAAGATAAGAAAATGTGCAGACATGGACTCATATTACCTATTAAAACTTTCTGTGTAAAGTTTCAAATGGACATTAATGATACCTCGTATTTGGGGATTTGCAACTTTAAATAACTTGACAAGCAGTAAGTAACTCATTCCTTAGAAACAGAATGGTATGGTGGGTAAATCACTAGACTGGAAGTCAAGGGGACCATTCTTCACTGATTTTCTGTCTTTCCACGTACATGCCTATAATTATCGGCAGGACTCAAACCCTAATTCTGGCGTTGTCAGAATTTCTCAGATAACTGTGGCGGAATTACCCGGATTGGTCATCTGGGTCTTGGCAGCACCCTGTGCTAGTCGGCAGGCAAATCCGTGGAAGCACAAGCAAGTCCTGTGGTCGCCTCCACCTACATTTTGCCATGTCACAGACTGATAATTTTATGACTTGTTATTGCAGGTTGAAATATGTAAATGTGGTAATTCTCTCAGGGTGTAAAACGATCTGTGTACTTCAGAAGAAAAATAATACCAAGAAGAATGGTGAGATTGTTTCTGTTCTGATCTTCAATAATCTTTTGGCTAAAAAGATTTCTGTCCTCATCTTCAATGAGCTTCGGATGGGGGTTTCGCAGAGAAAGCAGGGGATCACATCAGTCTCCCCCAGGGCTTACGCAGGGCCATTCTAGGTATGTTCTGGAGCTAGTGCTTGTGGACTCCTCAGAGCTGCTTATTACATTTTCAGGAATTTTTCAAGCTAGCTATTAAACACATCTCTTATTAAACATTAAATTATATAAACTCACAATTGAATACATTATATGTATGTTAAAACAAAGGTAATACACATTCAAAATTTATCACTTTCTAATTATTTTATTATATTTCACTGTTACCTATACTCTTGAGGTTATTTATGTCATTTTTATTTTTGTAGTCACAACCTAGTATCTTCAAAGGATTGGTTCCAGGAGCCCCTGTGGATATGAATATCTATGGGTACTCAAGTCCTTTATATAAAATGGCATAGTATTTGCATATAACCTACCTCTATCTTCCTTATGTTTTAAATCATCTCTAGATAACGTATAATACATACTATAATGTAAATGCTATGTAAGTAGTCACTATCATGTATTATTTTTATTATTTTATTGTTATATTATTATTTTTAATTTTTTCCAAAATACAGTATTTTTGATCTGCTGTTGGTTGGATCCTCGGATGGGAAACCCATGGACACGCAGGGAACTGGCCATGTCGGGAGTATTTAGACAACAAAACTAAGCAAACCTTGCAAATCAGGACTTGATTTATTGTTTCATTGATTATTTAGACTTGAGAAAGTGAGGGAGGGAAGGTTAATATTGCAGTTTCGGATGACTCGACTAGGCCACGGGGTGCCCATACACTTGGTTTAACATGGTTCTGGGTGTGTCTGTGAGGGTGTTTGGGAATGAGATTAACATTTCAATCACTAAACCTGAGTAAAGCAGACTGCCCTCCCTAATGCCAGTGGGCTTCATCAAATTAGGTGAAGGACTGAAAAGAAAAAGAAAAAGAAAAAGGCTGAGTGCGAGAGGACTCCTGCCTGACTACTTGAGCTAGAACATTGGCTTTTTCCACACCTGAACTGAAACTTCAGCTCTCCTCGTTCTTAGGCCTTTAGTCTTGGACTAGAAGTACATACACATCAGCTCTCCAGGTCTCTGGCCTGATGACTGCCAATCTTGAGACTCAGCCTCCTTACTCCATCATATGTGCCAATTCCTCATAATAAATCAGTCTCTCTTACTCTCCACACTCCCTCCCCCACACACCCTTCATTGGTTGGTTCTATTTTTCTGGAGAATCCAGATTGATACAAAGATTAAAATTAAAAGTTTGTCAAATCTGTTGCAAATTATATTGTGAATGGCACTAAAAAATGAGGAAATGTTTTAAAGCTATAAATGTTCAGGACATTAGTGAAAAAGTGAAGTTCTGGGATATATCTTTGTTTTCTTCAATATCGTCTTACTCTTCAATATAAATGAAAATATCAACGAACATTCAACTGGAACTATGGAATTAAATTTGTTCATCGTAATCCTAAATTAGCTATGAGTAGAAGAGTTCAGAAAATAGTAACAAAAGCCTTCTATGAGAATAAATAAGCTATATCAAACTTTTATTTTTGAGACATAGTCTCAAGTCATTGCCCTGGGTAGAGTGCTGTGGTGTCACAGCTCACAGCAACCACAGACTCTTGGGCTTAAGTGACTCTCTTACTTCAGCCTCCCAACCAGCTGGGACTATAGGTGCCCACCACTACGCCCAGCTATTTTTGTTGTTGTTGTTGCAGTTATCGTTGTTTCAGCTGGCCTGGCCGGGTTCGAACCCACCACCCTCAGTGTATGTGGTCAGCGCCCTACCCACTGGGCTATGGGCACCGCCCAGCTATATGAAATTTATAAGAGTGTCGTATGTTTTATTATTCGTACATTTATGCTACATGTTACGTATATCAGCAATAATAAACTTATACACATATGTATAACTAAATACTATATATTTGTATCTAGACCTATTTATATGTAAACAAACACATATCTTTTCTTAGGGGATGAGGAACTAGTTGTTAAAGATTTAAGAGCACACTACCGTCTAAATGTAGCCTTGAACATGATATTCAACTCACACTTCTAGAGCAAGGATCAGCAAACTACATTCTATCCCCTGCATTTATACAGTCTACGGACTAAGAACATGTTTTAAAGTTTTAAATGGTTTCAAAATCACTAGAAGAGGAATATTTTGTGATGTATAACATCATATCAAATTCAAATTTCAGTGTCCACAAATCAATTGTATTGGAACACAACCACGCCTATTCATTGATGTATTGTCTATGGTTGCTTTCGCACTACAGCAGCAGAGTGGAGTGGTTGAACTCAACTCACAGCCCAAAATATTTACTATCTTGCCCTCGTAGTAGAAATTTGCTGACTCATATTTACAGAATATGTAAGTACATGCCATGGCTGGGAGTAGTAAATTCAACCAAATTATCTTTGGAAGTCTTTTCTTTTCTTTTCTTT
>CAUYRH010040503.1:0-27409 GCA_963574655.1 Perodicticus potto
CATGGACTGGGACCATCTTTATTGCGTGTGGCTTGATGACCTTTCTGGAAAACATAAATCTGTTTCGTGTAATCAGTAATAGGCAAAGGTAGAACAGTGTCAGGTCAGAAGCACTTATTCAGTGATGCTAAAAGAAAACCATATTAGGATTTTTCTTGCTGTTTCCTAAATAATAACTTCAAACTTTCTTTTGCCTCACAAGTGTAGGTGATCTGTGGTTGGCTGTCTTCGGCCAAGACAGCTGCTTAAAAGAGATATGGTATAGTAAAGAAATCGTGGCAAAAAGAAAATAAGAGTTGAACAGAAATCTAAGGCTAAGGCAGTGTTAGTCCACAAATGTGGTGCACAGCTTGGGCTCTTACACAATTATCAAAAGTCACCAATTTGTCTCTGAGCTTCTGGTTGGCCAAACTAAAGCAGAAGACATCATTAATGAGTTTGCATTGTCAGTTACAAAAACCAGTTTCTCCTGAGAGCAGCTTCCCTTGGCACTGGAGGCCATAGTCACTTTTCCCGGAGGTTCTGTTCTACGGGTAATGGACTGGGAATACGTGGAGAGTGATTCTTTATTACACTGAATTTTGCTTCCTATACTGGTGCTCAGTGGAGGTCATGGGGGGGCACGATGCACATGTTGTGGGTTCCAGCACACAGTAGGTGCTCTCTCTGATGGGCTGCGCATAGTATTGGAGGCGATTGTCTACTTGCTGGAGCAGGGTTGGCAATTTAGTGTGACTTTTATCTCACTGATGTCCTCAGTGGCTTGATTTCACCTTCTGGGAACTCAATCTCTTCCTCTCTCTCTCCCTGCTTGTCTGAAGCTTTTACGGAGGACGCCTCTGGGTGGCTCTGAGATGGAGGAGGTGCAAACACATTGGGCTGCTCTCAGGAAGCCAGAATCCTCCTCCTGGGACTCTTCGTTCTTGGTTCAGCGACATTTCATCTCTCTGAGTTCTGTCCCCGGAGAAAACTTGTGGACATTCTCTAATAACGTGAGCGCAGTTCCTTCCTGCCTTCCTCTCTTAGTTTTCCTTCCTGGGAAAATGAAAGGCAGAAGGGATGAAAGTTTCTATTCTGATGGGAAAACTCAGTCTGGCCTTGTAATGAGCTAGAATAATTGACTTGTCGATGGAAACCAAGTCTGTGGAATTGATGCTGAGTGTCAAAACAGTCCAGATCACTTTGGTACCAATTCATTGTCGCTGGAGGGAAGCCGTTAGCCAGGAGTCCAGAGAGAAAGGAGCAGACTCAGTTGAAACATGAAAAGCTCTGATTGTGCTACAGCTCTCCAGCAGCACATTGCCCTGTTGGGGTTTGGTTTCAGTGCTCCAGATCGAAGGTCCTGGCTAATATTCTCTTTCTCTCTTTCCTCATGAGAGTAGAAATAACTTGGCAATTGCCCTGTTGCAGCTACTGTTTGAACGTAGATATTAATTTAATCTGGAGTTCTGTTACTCTTTAAGGATTTAGGGGTTTGGCTGAGGCCTTTGAGTTCTTATGATGAGATAGACAGTAGAAAATGGAATAGGAATGTTTCTACTCATTTTAGAAAAAAAAAAGAAGAAAGAAAGTTTCTCAGCCTCTTTTTTTCCCCTGCACCCTGAACTGCCTCTGTTTTCATTCCTTCTTCGACTGTGGCTTCAGATGAGAATGAAATGTTATTTTGACACATATGGACAGAAGCCATTGGGTAGAGGAGAAAGATAATAATGCTTTGGAATCAGACAGATCCATGGGGCATGTTCAAATCCTGGCTCCTTCACCTTGAGCAGTACAGATTTGAGTGAGTATTTATAGAGATCTACTCTGCAGAGCTGATATAAAGGTAAATGAGCTATGATGTATAGGTAAAGTGACCACCATTGTACTTACATTATTTTATGAAAATGCCATATGTCTTAAAATAATATACACCTAAAGAATTCCTACAAGATTCTGAGAGGTGGGCGGCACCTGTGGCTCAAAAGGAGTAGGGTGCCGGCCCCATATGCTGGAGGTGGCGGTTCAAACCCAGTCCCGGCCAAAAACTGTGGGGGGGAGGGGAGATGCTGAGAGGGTATAGTTTTTGTAGGATGAAGCCAGTTACCCCTTGGGGGAACTAGTGACCTTTATCTTCATGTGTTTGTTGAAGGGATTGGGCTCTGTCCTCTTGTCATCTAGAGAAAGGCACAGAAAAGAGGGGTGCTTGAGCCATGCTGTGGACCATTTGCCAACATCTCACTCCCTGATTTCATCCTTCCGATGAGTAGGGAGCATATTTTCATTTGAAAGATGAGGAAATAAACTCAACTATACGAAGCCACTTGTCCCGTCCATGCTTTGACTCAGAGAGCCCAGTCTGATTACTTCCATAGTTCAAGTTCTTTTACTTGACTAAGAGGCTGCTCACAACTTCTGATGATGATGGCAGAAGGGTGGGGTCTTCCTCCTCTCTGCTGGAGACCTGATTTGCACACACTCATTGTTTCCATGTTGGCTTATTTCCTAGAAATTTATGAAGTGTCTATTCTGTGCTGTGGGAAGAATAGAAGAGCTAGGCAGAGCCCTGTTCTCAAGGAGCTAGCGGTGTATTTGGAAAGGCAGACAGACACATGAGCAATTTTATAAAAAAATAAGAAGAAAAGGAAAAGTTTGGGAAGGAGTGTTAAGTGCTAAACGTCCTCTTGTCCTTTATTTGCACAGGCCCTGGCAAGCACATGGAGGGGACCATACACAGGACAGGTCTTCAGTAAATGTCATCTGAATGAATACGATTTCCCTCCCCATAGTCATGCCCCAAATGCCAGAAAACCTACTTCTGGTTTCCTTGGACTTAAGACGTTGAGTCTTGGGTGCACAGTCAGTCTCCGGATCGACAATCCAGGAAATTTGCTCCACAATAAAAGCCAAGCTGTGTGAGCCAGAGGAAGTAGAGTTGTTACCTGGGTAACAATAAGAACAACCAGGTAGCTGTGGAGGCTAAGGGCCAAGTTGGGTGTGCACGTTCATTTAAGCCTCACGACTACTGATGAGGTGGATACTTGCTATAGACTGGATGCGTATGTCTCCCCTGAATTCATGGGAAAGTGTATGCTCCCCATTTTTTTTGGTGATATGAGGAGGTGGGGCCTTTGGCAGGTGATTGGTATGAGGGTGGAGCCCTGATGAATGGGATTAGTGTCCTTATAAGAGAGACCCCAGATAGCTGTCTCATCTCTTCCTTCACGTGAGGACATGGCAAGGAGATGGCTGGCAATCTGGGAAGCTGGAAGCAGGCTCTCACCTGCCAGTGCCTTGATCTTGGACTTCCCACTCTCCAGAACTGTGGGAAACAAATCTCTATTGTTTTTCAGCCTCCTCGTCTGTGGTATTCCGTTATGTGTATAGTGTCCTGTGCAGTCTGAGTCAGTGTTCTTTCTATCCCAATCTATAGATGAGGAGACTGAGACATGGGAGGTTGCTAGTTCGTGTCACAGGTACACAAGGCAGGTGGGGAAGGCACAGCTCAGGTCGGACCCAGGGAGAACCTGATGCCATTTGGACACCGGAGCATGAGGCCGCCTGGTGCTTGGATTGGAGTGTGCCCTGACTGGCTTCAGGGAGGCGGGTAGGAAACCCCTCACTCCATCAGTCCTACACCTGCCTACCCACCCCGTGTTCTCCCCCAGAGAAGGGTGTTTGGGATGTGTGGCTGCTGAGACAAATCAGGCTCCAAGGAGCCTTTGCTGGCTGAGCCTGCGTTTCTCTGGTCCAGAGCCTCCTGAGAATTTCTGGCAAGTCAACAGCCTCGGAGTGGTAGGGATATGGATTTTGCTAAGAAGGGATGCCTCCACCTTTGCTTTCTGTTTCTTCTCCTGGCAATTCTTTCTCCCAGCCATCCTTCTCTTCTTCCTCTTTTGACTCCTTTGAATTTCTGTCTCTTTTTTCTCTTCTCCCTTCTCACACCCTCTTCCTCTTATGCATTCCTTTTTCTTTGTCCTCCTGTTCTCATTTCAAGAGTTGTCTTTTACACAGACACGCATCTACAAACACATGTATGTAGGCGTATATATGCATAATAAGGTTACTAAGCGACATGTTGTGTGTGTAAGAATGTTACATATACACGTACAAATAAACATATGGGGGTGCCGAAAAATGCACTATACTCAAGACGCGTTTGACTTCTGCAATTACAAGGGATACAAGATATAATATACAAGATAACAAATATTATCAGTGTATGTTAGCATTACAATTTTATTGTTGGGGATTCATTGAGGGTACAAGAAACCATGTTACACTGGTTGCATTTGTTGGGTAAAGTCCCTCTTACAATTGTGTTTTGCCCTCAAAAGGTGTGGCACACACCAAGGCCCCAAGACCCCACGCCCCTCGCTCCTTCCTTCTCTCTGCTCTTCCTTTCCCCTCCCAGCATTACAATTTTAATACAGTTTTTTTTCTTTCCTTTTATTTTTTGAGACAGAGTCTCACTTTGCCACTCCCAGTAGAGTGCCATGGCGTCATAGCTCACAGCAACCTCAAACTCTTGGGCTCAAGTGTCTCAGCCTCCTGAGTATCTAGGACTACAGGCACCCACCACAACACCTGGCTATTTTGGAGACAGTGTCTCTCTCTTGCTCAGGCTGGTCTCGAACCTGTGAGCTCAGGCAATCTACCCTCCTCCGCTTCCCAGAGTGCTAGGATTACAGGTGTGCATCACCGTCCCTGGTCCGTTTTTTTCCCTTTCTTAAACTGTGTATACACTATTTTAGCAGCCTCTCTCTGTATCTATGATATACACTTAAATTCATATACGGGGTGGACGTAAAGTTCATGTGCAATTTACTATGTTAAACTATTTTAAATTACACACAAACTTTATATTCACCCTGTATATGGACACACACATCCATGTTAAAATCAGTGCAATTACACTTCCAGACATGTCCTGCTAAGAATATAGGAAACCAGATGACAATCTGGTCGGCACCACCGACCAGAGAAATGGGGACAGGATCACAACTCCTCAAAAGCATGGGGTGGGGGCGCATTTAATGTTAGAAAACATTTGTATTAGAAGTTTCTTTTAAGTTGCTGTGGGACGCTGGGGAAATTACCTCATTTCTCTTCTTCATATGGAAAATAAAACCTACATACCACACAGAGATGTAGAGACACTCAAATAAGAGTATTAGGAGAAATTCAAATGTGAGTCATCATTTTCATCATGTTGTTTATTCACCCCCTCCTTGGAAACAATTGTGGCCTGTGGGGGTGGGCAGGGAGGGAAGAGGGAAAAATGGGGGGAGGCTTCTGTTTATAAAAAAGGAGAGTGGCTTTGACATAATTCTTGTTGGATTGCTCACTCTCACTGTCTAAAGAAATAGTTCTTAATTTTCTTTTAACTCATGCCCAGCCGAACATTTGTCTGGCTTTTGGTAATTTGTATAATTAAAAGGAAACACATTTCTCTGTTTTCCAAGTATGACATTATTCTGCAACACCCAGTGGGCTCTGTTAAAAGTTCCCTCCCGGAAATGTGGCTCTGCCCTGGCCTTGGGAGACAGAGAATTTATTTGGAATCAAAAAATTGCTTATTTTTTCTGAACCTCAGTTTCCCCTTCTGTGAGACACCTGTACCAGACTGTTGTGAGGTTCTGCACTCACGCACGTGGATGCATCATGCCAAAGGGGTTTCCTGCTGCCGACTCAGGTCAGAACAGCAGGGACAAGGCAGGGGTCCTTCAGTAGGAACAGCTTCTCTCTGGGGACTGTCTCCTGGAGATTTAGTGTGATATTTTTTCTCACCCTCAGGAATCTGGCCAAACTCCAGGGCTGCCTATCATGAGCGGTCTTGTTTGCTTGCAATTTGCAGAGTTGCGAGGGGTAAAGGACTGGCTTTGACTATTCAGTCTTTTGGGTGGGGGGTGGGGAGCTGCCTTAGGCTGGCAGCATGGACTTTCCCCTCCCTTTCAGAACCAGGGCATTCACCTATGTGAGTCAGTGGAAATGTGTGTGTGTGGTGGTGGTGGGAGTGGGGGGAGTGTAACCTTTTTCAGGTGACTACTTAGTTCCCAGATGTACTTTCCCTTACTACTCAGCCATGCCACATGGAGGCATGATCATCCCTACCTTACAGATGAGGCTGCTGATGTTCAGAGATGGTATTTGATTGATCTCGGTCACGTACCCAGGTCTGTGGCTTTGGAAGACCAGATGGAAATATGGGAAGGAGGGAAAGATGTTTCCAGGGAACAACAGGACAAAATTCTGACGGCCTAAGCTTTTTCCTCCCTGTTGGCCCATTTCCTTGAGCAGAATAAATTTGAGGAGGGAGTGACAATGGCAACTAACCCTTACTGTGCCCATGGCGAGGCTTGGGGCTTTGGATCTGCTGTATGGGGAGGTAACCTCTCAGAACACAATCTCCCCTCCCTGACCTGTGGGCAACCATGTCTCTTAAGAATTTGGGGCTTTGATGGGTGGTTTGGGTCCATGCTAGTCTTTCCCTTTGACCTTCCCAGGCCTTGCTCCTGGGTCTGAGGCGTTCAGGGCAGTGGCTGTAGACTAAAACCAGAGGATGCAAGAGGAGAAAGTGAAAAACAGCATGGAAACAGATTTGTTTTAGAGGTCAACAAATATAGGCTGAAATCTCCTGCCACCTTCCAACTATGTGGCTTCAAGTATCCATGGGGCAACTTTGAGCCTCCATTTGCTCTTCTGTAAAATGGGGATGATCATCTCCTGTGCTGTAAGAGTCAACCAAAATGATGAAGTGCCCAACATGGAGCCCAGCACAAGGTGGGAATTCAGGAAATGTGGGTTATTTTCCTTCCTGGGAGAGAAAATGTGTGTTCTGGAGACCCTTAGCAAAGGAAAGTTCCACCCTTTCCTGTCCCCAGCCACTCAGAAAAGCAAGAGAGATATATTTCATAAGCACTAAACTTCATTTGTAGAGAAAGAAAGAGGTATGGGGAAAGGAAAGACGGGATCTATAGAGGGTTGGTCATCACAAGGGGACACTCAGAGCTATCGTCACCAAATGGCTTCTCCAGACAGATCACACCCAGATCACACCCACATCTTCCATGCCTCTCCTGTCACCCCAAGCTCTGCACTGGGCCTGAAGGGCATTGAGATCCTGTGTTAGTGAGGGGTCATGAGGCCCTGGCCTTGCTGGCCGCAGAGGCAGGAAGAGCCCCCCAAGGCTGGGGCTTCCTACCCAGCTATCTGGAGTTAAGGAACAGAGCTCATTGGGGGTTCTAGTGCCAAAGAAACAAAAACTCTCCAAGTTCACCACTGTGGAGAAACACTTCTTCAATTTGTTTTTAATCAAACTCCCCATGCCGACACTTGGGCTCCATTCAACCATTTAAAAAGTTCCACTAGCAAATAAACACTTGGCCAAATATTTGCCTGTATGTGTTTTCAATAGTAAATACCAGCTATATTGCTCATCTGCTTATGTCACCCTGAGGGCCCACCCCTGGTTGCCCTGAGCTGAGCGGCCTCTTTCAAGATGGGTGGACCTCCCACCATGGCAGCCAGGAGTGGTGGACTCTGGCCTTGGTGGGGAAGAGAAAAAGTCCCCTCCCACCCTGGGGGCTGATTGCAGCTGACAGAGAGAGGGAAAGGAGGGGCTTCCACCTTTGTGGTACAAAGGGGGTTTAGAACCTTAAGTTACACAAAACACAACCACACAGGGACATGCGTACATCAGACTTGTACATATACATGCACAAACATGTACCATCCCACACAGCAATCACGGTTAGCATTCCTTGGTTGTAAGCAACAGAGTCCAGCTGGTTACCTTACATGAGAAAGGAAATCTCTTGGAAAAATTAAGATGAGTTTATAAGAGAAAAAAAAGGCTACAAGTCTAAGAGGGGGTCCATGGCAGGAAGAGCTCTACAGCGTCATCCAGGTGCTGCCACTGGAATTCTCTCACCGTTCTTAGCTTCTGATACTCTGCTCATGAATTAATTCTCGGGAAGAAATTGCCGGTTGGCCTTGATGGGGTCTCCAGGAGAGGGCAGGATAGTTCCTCAAGCCTTGGTCGCAGTGTTGCTCAACTTTTTTCTATAATGTCTATATATCTATAAATCTATAAATATAGATTATATTTATAAGACATGATCAAGTGGAAAGATGAGGCCTCTTCTGGCCATAGGTTGCTGATAGACACTGTGTTGCCAACCAGGACAGAGGGACTCAGCCTCTCACATAGCTGTGCCCTTTCATGGCAATTATTAGGAGGCACAACTGTTTCCAAGAAGGAGAGGTGATCCCCGGAACATAACTAGGGTGCTTCCAACAACAGCAAGTGGAATGGATGCCGAGTGTTCACGCCCCATCCCCATCAAGCCCTCCAGCCTTCAGCCTCATCAGTAAAGGAATCAGAGCTGCTCCTCTGCCTCTGCCTCTCCTGCCTCCCACCTCATTCTTGCTATAATATACTGGATTTTCCCACCTAATTCCTTTCTCAGTGCAGGGTTAGCAAACCAATGCATGTGTATCTCTGCTCACACATCACAAATCTCTCCTTCCAAAGACTATGGGCACTTTAGGGCCCAAGCTCACTGCCCATTCATCCACTGGCATGCAGAGCAGAGCTCTGTACACAAGTCAGTCTTCAAAGCAGACTCCAAACTCAGGCCAAGACTAAGCTTCAGGTGTCCCAAACACTCATGCAGCCCCAAACACGCTCTGCTGCTTACAAGTCTGGTTGGGGGCCCTTCTTTTCTGGTCAGGATCTCTAGTGAAGGAGACCCTTCAGGTGTATTTACAGCATGAATGAAGAGAAGCAATAGGGTGGCTTCTCCCCAAATAACAATCAGGCCAAAGCATCAGATAATCCAAAAATGTTCATGGTATTCTTGGTTTTTCAAGGCTTGACATCTGGAATCTCTTAGGAAAACTCGATCCAGTCTGCCCTATTCCCGGGCTGGCAAGACTATAATGTCGAAGCAATAAAGGCAGAACTGCTATGAGATGGCTGCACATTGATGCAGACCCGGGATCTGATTCACAATACATTGCCATGAAGTCTCAGGAAGCAAGAGCACAGCTAACCTCTGGGGAAAGCTTCCTTGTGCTAGGGAATCTCGCTTGTTTATTTCACTGGGTCTTTTCAGCAGACCTTGGAGATAGACATTATAACTTCCCATTCACAGATGAAAATACTGAGAGACTCAGATAGACGCTTGGGTTTATTTTTAAATAACTATTGTGTGGCAGAGCTGAGGTTTAAGCTCTGTTATTCTGCCTCTGGGCCAGAGTACTCTGCCTGCGCTATTGATAATATAGTGACTTTCTCTTGGGATGGTTTTTAATTCTGGCTTGCCCTGAAATTGACATTCCATCCGCTGGGGGCAGAGGGTAGCTTAGAGCACACAGCTATGTGTTGGGGAATCTTGTATGGGGACTGAGATCCCTCTCAAATGCATGAGCCCATATGCACACACCCGCGTGTTGAAGCACAGTTGAGGGTCAGTGATGCACACACAAGATCAATGCCTGCCCTACCCTAGTTCTCTTTCAGTCATGGGGGGGGACTATGGACAGGGCATGGAGAAACTCCAGCTCAGCCTCCTAATAGCATGTTCTTGGATGAGTCATTTAATCTCCCAACCTCAGTTCATCTGCTAAGAGATAATAACCCCTCCTGGTGGTTGTGAAGATGAAGCAGGATCACGTGTATGTGGCATATACTGGTATTCACCTAGCTGGTATCCTTTCCCCCATATTTCCTTATTCATAGAGTTCTGCTGTTGCTCCGGGTGGTAATGGGTCCAGTTAAAAATGCTCACCACTTCACACTCCCCTACGGTTTAGAATGGTCTTACGACTTGGTTCTGGGCAGTCACTGTGTGAAGCTTCTGGAAACATTTGTCGAAGAGTGTAGTTATCAGCTGACACATGCGTTTCGTTTCTCCATTTATCTTTCCCTTTCTTTACTCGTCGTGTCAGTGATTTCCAACGGGTGTATAGTGAGAGGATGTCAGGGCTGCTGCAAAAAATTGTAAAGATCATTACGTTATTTCTGAAAGACGTTCAAAGCACAGTAAACATAATCTTTTTTTTTTTTTACTCTTTTTTTTTGATCAGCATAATTTAAGTGTGCAGCAGTTTAACTCTAGGTTCAAATGTGCCGTGAGATAAAAAGGGTTGAAAAACACTGATCTAGATGGAGCGGAGCATCAGAGGGTGGAGAGTGCTCTGGAGGGCGGAGCATCAGAGGTCAGAGAGGACTCTGGAAGGCGGAGCATCAGAGGGCAGAGAGTGCTCTGGAGGGCGGAGCATCAGAGGGCCGAGAGGACTCTGGAGGGCGGAGCATCAGAGGGCGGAGAGTGCTCTGGAGGGCGGAGCATCAGAGGTCAGAGAGGGCTCCGGAGGGCGGAGCGTCAGTCTGGTGACCAGGAAGACTAGCAGCACTTGCTAGAAATGGAAGAGCAAGGAGACAGTTGTGCTTTAGTCCCTACTGGTTGAGTGAATTATTTGTTCACAAGGGCTTTCTTCAGGACCCTGACTCACATCCCCCGACCCCCATTCGGTCAGGTAAGGCCATGAGACTCACATTGGCCAGAGGAATATAAGAAGAGGTGCCATGTGTCCTGCTTGAGAAGTTTAGTGCCACCCCATGATTTCATTATCGCTCTTCTCCCTTTGATGTGAGGCCACAAGTCCCAGGCAGGGGCTGCTTCTTCAACTTGGAGCTCAGAAAGAAGATGATAGGAGGGTAGCTGCAGGTGACCTGTGAAGGGGGGTATGGGATGTGAGCAAACAAATCTTTGTTTCCATAAGCTACTAAGATCTAGGGTTGTTTGTTATGGCAGCACAGCTTACGAAAGGTGGGTTCATGAGGCTACTACGCTGACCCCGTCTAGTTCTACCTCCAGACTTCTTACCATTTGCAAGAAAGCAACTCTTCTCTGGCTAAACTCCTGTTATACACGACTACTGTATCCTTACCTGGTATCATGAAAGTACAGGAGGCATTTGCATTTAATGAATAAATGCATTTTGGGTGGCGCCTGTGGCTCAGTGAGTAGGGCGCCAGGCCCATATACCGAGGGTGGCGGGTTCAAACCCGGCCCCAGCCAAACTGCAACAAAAAATAGCCGGGCGTTGTGGCGGGCACCTGTAGTCCCAGCTACTTGGGAGGCTGAGGCAAGAGAATCGTCTAAGCCCAGGAGTTGTAGGTTGTTGTGAGCTGTGACGCCACAGCACTCTACTGAGGGCGATAAAGTGAGACTTTGTCTCTAAAAATAAATAAAATAGTCACTATTATTAGGGTAATACAGAGATGTACATCTTTGAGAACATTCAACTTCTGCAAATCTATGTTTATTAAGGAGATAAATGAATGGAAGATGTTTTTCTTACTTTAATTTTTTTACAGATAAAGTCTTGCTCTGTCACCCAGGCTGGAATGCAGTGGCCCTGATCATAGGTCACTGTAACCTCCAATTTCTAGGCTCAAGAAATCTTTCCATATGCGGATGTGTGCATATGGGCGCATTCTCCCTAGTAGCTGAGACTACGGGGTGTATGCCAATATACTTAAAAATTTTTAATTTTTTTGTAGAAACAGAGTCTTGCTATGTTGCCCAGGGTGGTCTTAAACTCCTGGTCTCAAATGATCCTCCTGCCCTGGCCTCCCATAGTGCTGGGATTATAGGCTTGAGCTACTACACCTGGCCAATGGAAAACTTTTAAAAGGAAAATTTGCTTTGTTAAGAACTCAATTAATTTATGTATCGTTATAGAAAAAAACTGGACTGTGCAAAAGAGTATAAAGTCAAAAGTGAAGATTTCTTTCTGCCATCCCCTCAGAACTTTTCTCCAGAGATAACCTCCGTATCAGATCAGAATATTTTTCTATGGATCAGGACTTGGCCTTCCGTGCAAAATTTAAGGAGGCCTTCACCCTCCGGCTAATGCAGAGCGGAGTCAACGCTTCCATAAGCCTGAGAATGAGGGGCTCCTTAAATTTTACTCTCCAGGTGTCTCACTTTCCTTTCCCTGGCCCTTCTATGCATTTCATGCTTCTATGTGGGCACTTAAATAGTTAGTTTTAAAAACTGAAATGTCTTAACACAATAATTAAGTAAGTGAGGTGAAGGCTATGTTAACCCATTTGATATAAGCATTCCATGTTGTATTTTAAATCAGCACATTGTACCCATAATACATAAATGCATTAATGTATGCAGTTATGATTGAATAAAAAATGGTTAAGAGAAATTAAAAAACCTTGAAATCTCTTCTATTTTACTGTGACTTACTTTTCTTTTTTTTTTTTTTATACAACAATGTATCAGGACTATTTGAATCAATTCCTACAATTCTCCTTAAAACTTTTCATGGTCCTGTAGTATTCTGCACTCTAAAGGAAACACAGCTGAGGCATTTTCCTACTGATGCATATTTAGAGTTTAATCTCACTATCATAATGAGTGCTGCCAAAAAGATGATCTGGGGCATATATACTTGCAAGTCATTCATGGTTATACATTTTTAGAAGGGGGAATTTAAAATCTTGAAAAGCTATAACCAAAGCGTCCTTCCACAGTTTTGCACCAATTCATGTTCTCACCAATGGTGCAGAAAGAGAATTGCAGACACTTTACATTAGAATTATCTGCAGGATTTCTCTAAATAGCCAGCTTTCCTGGTACTTACAATCTCCCCAAGCTGGATTCACATGCAGTTTTGCAGCGGTCTGCTATTGCATGAATCCCGACAGGCTGCTGAAACGTGTGTGCTGCCTCCTGAGCCAGCCCCTTCCCTGCTGTGGAGCTTAGCTGGGCAGTGGTTGTTCTGGCTTTACCTCCAGGCCTGGAGTGAGGGGTTCAGTGTTGCAAATGGGGAGTTAGGTGACCTGCAAGGTCACACCTTGGGCCCGTATTTCATGGCTTCTCTCCAATCTTTCCAAAGATCGGAGCAGAATCATGTGTCCTATCAGCTGGTATCAACAGCGGTAGAGAACAGCTTCTCTACTACTGAGGAGTTTGTTGAATCTCAATCTCCATATTTTTGAAGAAAATAATTTGATGTAAAATATTGGCAAGCAATCTCAAGTGACTACTTGAGTTCTTGAAATCCTCCACCTTCCTCTTTCTCCTGCAATTTTCCTACAATTCTAGGAAACTGCCATCCATCCATCCACATCCTAAATCAGGAGCTGGCAAATTAATGGCCCGTGGGTCAAATCTGGCTGGCAGCCTCCTTTTGTAAAGTTTTACTGGGACACACTGTGTTGTCTATGGCCTCTTGTGCCACTGCAGAGTTAAGCATTTGTAGCAGATTGTACAGCCCGCAAAACCTGAAATATTTATTATGTGGCCTTTTATAGATAAGACACGCCAACCTTTAGCACTAAACATCTTTCAGGCTTGTTTACTCTTCTTAGTCCATCACATCTTGCTTGGATGACCGCAGGAGTCACAAAGCTGGTCACAGACGGGATGAGCTTCCTTAAATGCAAGTACAAGCATGGCAGAGCCTCAGATGCTTCCGTTTCTCCTCGTGCCTGTGATGTTAGTAGCGCGCTACTGAAGGCCTTCTGAGCCTACAGGCCATCTGCAGCCGCCTCTCCACTCTCCATTCCCTGAGTGCCCCACAAACACTCAGTATTCCAGTCTGTGCAGAAGACTTAGTTTCCCAAACATGCCCTCGTTTTCTTACCCCTTTGCTCTTTACCCATGCTGGTCCCCTGGCTTGATGTGTCCCTTCTTGGGCAGCTGGTGAATTGTCACTTTTTCAGGGATGCATTTACCAACTCCATTATTAATGAAGATATTTACCCCTTCCTTGTTGCTCTCGGTACACCACACAGGGCACAGCTTCTCTGCAGCAGTTCCATGGCATCATTTGCAATTATGTGTCTTTCCCTCTCTCCCTCGTGGAGCGGTGAACCCCAATATGTAGGAAGCTTCTATTACTCTCCATAGCATCTGACAGGGTCTGGCCCATGCTAGTATTAAAGAAGTTATTTGTTGAATGAATAAATACTAATATTTATCAAGGTCTTGCTCTTTATCAGTAGTATCTCTCAGAAGCCTCACGATAGCCTTGTGGCACAGACATTGCCATGTTCCCACTTTACAGATTTGGCTGCTGAGGGCACAGAGAGTTAAGTCACTTGCCCAAGGTCACAGAGCTTGCTGGATTTGAAACCTGGCTGTTAGGCAGCCTAGTGTATCTCAAACCCCAACTCCTGTGTTGCTGATGAACAGCTGAATGAACTCAGTGATCTGAAGATAGGAGAAGCAAGTGTTACATGACCTTATAAAACCTAAAAGAAAAACGCAAGGATTTCAGGAAGCCTGGCAGGGATGGAGACTATGAAGAATCAATAGCCTGCAGAGTTCAAGGACAGTTTAAAGCAAATGGAAAATCTGACCTCCTGTGAATTGTGGTGGTGCTTGAAGAAGGCGTGGGGCCACAGTTGAACAAAAAAGGCCTACCCTTCTGCATATTGGGTGAAGGAATAAAAGGCACCATCCTTAACACTTATGGCACGCCTCCTGTATACCTGACATTATGCCAGTGAGTCACACACATATGCCAACATACTGAATGAAAACTGGCCCCTTCCCCCAAACCTTTCCCATTCAATAAAATTTCATTGAGCAGCTAGTATGTGCCAAACCTTTAAACTAGATGTTGAGAGAATAAAAATGAACAGAACTCCAGGAGTTCCTAGTCTAGCAGGGAAGACAGACAAGTATATACTTTTCCTTTCTTTTTTTTTTTGAGACAGAGTCTCAAGCTATTGCCCTGGGTAGAGTGCTGTGGCATCACAGGTCATAGCAACCTCCAACTGTTGGGCTCAAGTGATCCTCTTTGCCTCAGTTTTTTCTATTTCAGTAGAGATGAGGTCTTGCTTTTGCTCAGGCTAGTTTTTGAACTCATGAGCTCAAGCAATCCACCCGCCTTGGCCTCCCAGAGTGCTAGGATTACAGGCATCAGCCGCCTGAGTATATGTTTTTACCAATGTACTCAGAGTCGTCAGGCAGATATAGCTGGGAGCTCAGAGAAGACCTAACTCTACCTAGAGATGTGGAAGATTTCAAGACAGAAATGATTGAGCTGGATTTTGAAGGATGAATAGAAGTTTGCCAGGTGGACAAAGCAGGAAGGGCTTCCAGAGAGAAACCACACTTAGTACCAGAGCACAGAGGCAAGAAGGCCAAGGACTCAGGGACTTATAAACAATTCAGCGGGGAGGAAAGGTGAGTGGTGGTTCATCAGGAAGGGCTGTGCAAGGCATGCTGTGGAGCTTGGCTTCCTTAATGACTGACACACAGCAAAGGATTTTTAAAGTAGATTTTAAAAAATGACATTTACTTGATGGGAGTGTGGAGGAACAGAGAGAGGCCCAACTGGAAGTGGGAAACCTCGCCAGGGGGCTACTGCTATAGTCCAGGTGGAAAAATAGAAAGGTTTGAGCTGGGGACATGGCGAGGGGAGATGAAAAGCAAGCCAAAAGATGAAGGAGTCCTGGTCATGAAGTGTTGAAATGTACACACATCACTTGCTTTTCAAGAAGCTTGGTTATTAGAATGCTCATCTGAGGGGACTGCACACACATGGTAACAGACACGGCTGTCCGTGTCTGACAAAGGTCCTGATAAAAGTATCCAGCAAGAAGGAGCAGGTAGGCATAACACCTACAGTCCTGGTCTAGTCTGAAATAAGCCCATGTGCTGTGTAGGCTGTACACGGGTGGGAAGATAAGAGCTCAGGTGCAGCCAGGGCAAAGTTGAGATGCGTGGTGTGTTAGTAATCTCTTGCCATGTAACAAATTACCCCCAAAGTTAGCAGCTTAAAACAAAAGACATTTATTATTTTCCAGTTTCTGTGAGTTAGGAATTTGGGAGAGGCACAGCTGGGTAGTTTTAGGTTGGGGAATTTCTTGTGAGGTCGCAGCCAGGATGAGGCAGACGTCTTGATGTTTGGCTAGAGAGCCCGATTCCAAGATGCTTCCCTCACGCAGATGGCCAATTTATGCAGGGAGTGGCAGAAGGCCACAGTTCCTCACCAAGAGGACGTCTCTAGAGGGCTGATCGAGTGTCTTTGTGACACTGTAACTGGCTTTCCTTGGAGGAGTGAGCCAGGAGAGAGTGAGGTGGAAGCAGCAATGTTGTTATGACCTAGCCTTGGAGGTCACAGACTGCCACTTCCACAACACCTTCCCTTCACTGTGGGATGGGTGTACAGGATGAGGGCCCAGGAGAGGGGATCGTCAAGCCCTGTCTTGGAGGCACAGATGGGCCAGCTGTGGGTGGGCAGGTTGTGTGTCGTGAAAGAAAGCATGCAAGATTTGGAGATGGAAATTTCCTACCTGAGCCTCAGCTCCTCATCTATGAAATGAGACCCATAATCTAAACCCTGATGGATAGTGAAGGTCATTTGAGAGAGGGCTCATAAAGCAGGTTTTTGGGAACCATAAAGCACTCTGGCATGGAGTTGAATGGTGGCTGCGTACATAGGAGGGATCATTATGGAGTTCCATATTTCATCTGGATGGGACGTTTCACCTTGATGACTCTAAGAGCACTTCATGAAAGGCACTTCATCCTTTATTTCTGTGGCTGTAGACATCCAGTAAATAACATTTATTGATCTTCTACTTTTCCATGCCGGGAGTCACACAATAATAATTTCATTTCATTCCCGCAATGATGCTGAGAAATGGGATCTATAAACCACCCTCTGTAAGTGTGGAAACTGAGGCTCAGTGAGGTTAAATAACTTGTTCTGAACATGGTGCATACAAGCCCAGGTCTGCCTGTGTCTGAGACATGAGTGTGAGGCAAATGAGCAGAGCTGAGTGGTGGCGTTGTCTGGGACGTCCTCACGGCTGGGGTTTTGCAGATCCACGGTAAGGGGACTGTGAATGGTGAACGCCAGGCCCACCCCTACCCTGCATGCCCTCAAGGCCCCGGCCCTCAACTGATGAAGGGTGTTTGTGTGTGTGTGTGTGGGTATGTGTGTGAGACCACGGCAGCTGCTGCCATCCCAAAGCTGGGGATTAGGGTGACGAGCCCTACAGGGCCCTCCGGCGCTGGATGCAGGCCAGAGCTGCACAAGGCCTTGGACTCCTGGGAGGACGGCTCCCAGGCCATTCTCGGAAAAGCATTTGCAGCAAGGCCACTCCAGGTGCCAGGCCAGGCCATCAATCCCTCACTCTTTGGAGCAGTGAGTTTATAAAGTAGCAATTAAATAAGAGCTCTGTAAGTGCTTCTGGGAACTGCCCTGAATGCATTTTCCAAACATAAATAACGGGGACCTCCACTCCCAGCAAGGCACATGCACAGCAGAGAAGCAGCGCTGAAAAGAAGGGAGCCCTGTTGTGCTAACGAGTTGGGCTACGTGCCCCTGGTGTGCACGTGTGCGCTGTGTAGGTGGCAAGTCCATTTGTCTTTGCCTGCCTGGGTGGCATGTCAGCCTGCCTGGACAGGTCGTGGGGAGGGGATGGTGGCTGTGACTCCTACTCCCCTGCAGAGGCAGAGAATCCTTGTTTCAGAAATAATGATGGTGATGCAGAAGGAAAGACAGTTTCTATTGACTGAGCACCTACTATGTGCTAAGAGCCCACAGATCCCATGTTATTGGAAGATTTAGAGACTTGTCCAGGGTGACAAAGCCTGTGAGGCGCAGGGGCCCTTGTGAGAGCTCCCCAGCAGCTCACATTTTTTAGGCTCTTATATGCCAGGCACCCTTCTAAGAGTTTTACATGAATGAACTTCCAAGTCTGTGCCAACAAGGCTGCATAGTAGGTACTCTGTTATCGGACTTTTAGGTGAGTCTCCTGCCCAGGGTCACACCAAGCCAGCACCCAAGCCCAGGCAAACTGGCTCCAGAACCCTACCCTTAACCACCACAGAGCTGCCTTGGGGTGTCAGTTCTGAGCCCTGATACTGGATGTCACCCCACTTTCTCAGTTCAGGTTTGATTATTGTCACCTGTCTGTCCTAGCCCAGCCATGACCAGCTCGGTCTGGTTCAGACAATAGTACTGGCTAAATCTTTCCTACTGGCCCTTCCCCCTCAGTGGGCCTTCCCTGTCTCAGGTCTCTGGTCTAGCCTCGGCCCGTCCGAGTGCACCCTCCCACCCACGTGCCTCTGCCCATGCTGGTCCATCCAAGGGATCTCCTCCACCTGGTTACTTGAAGTCAGTGATGAAGGCCCATTTGCTCCTGGAAGTATTTCCTGACTGTCCCCTCTGCTCCCACCCCTACCATCCCACTGAACTGGGCACCCTCCTCCTGTGCATACCTCCAGGGCACACATCAGACTCATTATTGATTTTCTGCTCTGTCTTCCATAACACAGTGTTGCATATCCTGCTATCTTGTATTTCCTCACGTGGGGCCTGCCACAGAGCAGGGATTCCATAAGTCTTGGTAGTGGGTGGAGCCATTTTCCAGACAAGGTGGACACATCAGAGCATGCCGGATCCTGAGTCCCCGAGAACTCTGGCCACGACTATGCCTTATCCACTCAGAGCGGAGTGCAAGTCCGAGGACTCGTGAAATGAGTCCTGACCTTAGATCAGCCATGAACTTGCTGTACGACCTTGTCCAAGTCACTCTACATCTTTGAGCTTCCATTTTCTCATGTATAAAATAGGAACAATTATATCTTGCAGGCAGATAACCTGAGGGTTAAATAGGGTACAGAAAGCAGAGGCACCCAGAACCTAATGGAGACTTAATAAATATTCACTTTCCTCCCCCATTCCCTCCCTGTAGACTGAGCTCTCAGGCTGAGGATCATGGATGGCATTTTGCCTCGTACATCTCTGCAGACTTAGCATCTTCCCTCCCTCCACTAAGGTGGGGCCTCATGGCTTGCTGCAGAAGACCGTGCCACAACAGTTGCTTCGCTGCCTTTCTTGAGGCTGTGACTCTTTGTCATGTCATCACCGAATGCCTGTTTTTCTAGCAGCCTCTATACCAGAGGATCCCACTGTAAAAGACTCATCAAGAATCTGGCCCCTGTTCACTGCTGAGCCCAGAGTCAGTGATTTCCCTGTCTCGGACTCCATCGGAGTTGCCAGTGATTAAGAAACTCATATATTTTCACACTCATTAAAAGAAACATGATGTTCACTTTTCCAAGAAAAGCCATCCTTGTTTGTAGACCTGTAATATATTGGGAACGCCTCTTAATTGGCTTCTAGGTCTCAGTGTCAGAAGTCAGACCCAAGTTTGTTTATTGACACAAGGAAAAAAATAAAACGTCGTATAATTAGTTGAGTGACTGACTCTAAATTCAGTAACTCCCATCGGTATGTGGCCTTGTCAGGGTTTAAGATTCCATTTTGGGTTATGAAAGAGGCCGGGCCTAGGTAGTCCAGACGCGGGCCGCACTGCATCACAGCTATTGTACAAATGGGCTCAGTGTGCGTTGGTGCGCAGATGGAAAACTTTTACATGTTTGATTTTTATGCAAGTCAATTAACTTGTTTTTTATAACTGTAAGGGCTTGCTTTGCAAATAAGATTACTTACCACTATAAATTATGGGAACATAGGGACCTATTCAGACAAAATGTTACACGCCCCTAACCCGTGCACCAGGCTGCACGCCGGCCTTTCTGCAGGGAATGGCAGAGGCAAATGGGACAGAGAGGTGAAGGAGGAGGGAGGGGTTATTCTGGGGCCTTCTGAGGGGCCCTTCCAAGAAGGATACAGAGAGGGAGCCGGGGGCCTGGGGGTGGAGACTAGGGAGTGAACCAGAATACCCTTCTCTCTGCTCAGCCTGGCTGCCCAGAGCTGGCCAAAACCTTTCCTTACATGGCACTGGAGGAATCTCTTGTTTGAGGGTTTTTTTCCTCCTCTAAATGTTTGCTTCTTAGTGACAGCACCTCCTCTTGAAGCTTGACATTTGGGGCAGGGCTAAGTCTGGGCTTCACCCTCACTGTCATTTGTCACCCCTCCTGCAGTGATGGCCCATTCCCAGCCTAGCACTCAGTGGGCAGCCCCTTCCTACAGCACACACAGCAGGGGTGAGGCAGGGCAGAGAGACGGGGCAGGGGAGGGCAAAGGGACAGAGGAAGAGGAGCAGGCACTCTTGCAGGTGGCCAGCGACCTCTGGGACTGGGAGAGAAGACATCGAGTCTTTGGTCCCTGTGACTTGCTCCCACCCTGCATGTCCTTACTGGAGGACACCATGTGCTACCTACACACAAGTTCTGGAAAGCCAAGTTGGGTCTCTCTGTTCCTTGGGCCCTTTTGTAAGCTTGGATGGATTCCTTCCTGTTCGGGGTCTCAGGTTATGAAGACATGTCTCTTATGAAGACATTTGTTGTTGGAATTAGGGCCCACCCAGATAATGTACGATAAATGCCTCTTCTCCAAATGTTTAACATAATCACATATTTTGCCATATAAGGTGTTATTTAATTTTTTTTTTTTTTTAGAGACAATCTTACTATGTAGCCCTCGGTTGAGAGCCTTGGCATCACAGCTCACAGCACCCTCAAACTCTTGGGCTCAAGCAATTCTCTTGCCTCAGCCTCCCAAGTACCTGGGGCTACAGGTGCCCGCCACAACACCCAGCTATTTATTTTTTTTGGTTGTAGTTGTCGTTGTTTGGCAGGCCTGGGCTGGATTCCAGCCCACGAGCTCTGGTGTATGTGGCTGGCGCCCTAGCTGCTGAACTACAGGTGCTGAGCCAGGGTTTTATTTATTTTTTTTAAATCTGTGAAATGGGAGCAAAAACCTCAGCCTGGTATTCCTCCTATGGGTGGGTTGTCACATGTGATCCTCAAGAGAGGTAATTTTGCCTTCCAGGCCCGTGGACATTTGGCAACATCTGGAGACAGTTTAGTTGTTACACCTGGGGAATGGGTGCTGGCATCTGGACATCAGGGACCGAAGATTCTGCTAAACATCATACAGGGCACAGGATGACCCCTGACCCCCACCCTCCAACAAGAAATGACCAGGTCCAAGACCTTGTCGGGGGCAAGTTTAAGAAATTCTGCTTCTCTGAGGCACACAAGGGAAAAGGTGACCTTTTGGGGCTGATCAGTGTTTGGGACAAGGTTTAATTTCCTGAAGAATCAATGCAGAGTATATAGTCACTCAAAGATAAAGGGACAAGTGTTCCATGGCAGCAGCAAGAAGAAAATCCTTCACAAATAAACAGGATTCACAGAATGGTTCAGGACGCTGCTGCTGATCCAGTGTTGGGGTCGCTGGGGAAAGGACAGTGGCAACTATAATAATCCTAAAAAGGATTAGGATGTTATTCTCATTTTGCTGGTGAAGAAAGTGGGGCTTAAAAATGAGGCCATTTGTCTACACACAGCAAAGCCTTCAAGGGTCCTTTCCACATATTTGGCGAAGGAATCAGGAGGTGTATTATCATGAAAAACTGATTTGAGGCAAAGTCAAATGTCATTGTCCAATGTCATTGTTAGGCACGACTTCAAGTCATTTGCAAATACTTCCCAAAGGGAGGCCTTCCTTCTTAAGATAATTATGCTATCCTCCTGCATCTCAGAGTGCTTGCTGGGTCACAGGTTGTCTGTCTGTCACCTCTATCAAAATGGGGACTCTTTGAGGGTAGAGACCATATCTTAACCATCTTGACAGGCCTCTTCTTTTTTTTTTTTTTTTTTGAGGCAGAGCCTCAAGCTGTCACCCTGGATAGAGTGCTATGGCATCACAGCTCACAGCAACCTCCAATTCCTGGGCTCAAGCAAGTCCCCTGCCTCCGCTTCCCAAGTAGCTGGTACTACAGGCGCCGGCCACAACGCCTGGCCATTTTTTGGTTGCAGCCGTCATTGTTGTTTGGCGGGCTCAGGCTGGATTCAAACCCGCCAGCTCAGGTGTACATGGCTGGCGCCTTAGCTCGTTGAGCCACAGGCGCTGAGCCTTGACAGGCCCCTTCAAACTGCAGTTTCTTTTTCCAGCCACTGGGACACTGGCTCCTACCTTACCAGGCAGACCTCCAACACATGTGGACCATCTGGGGGAAATAAGGACGCTGACTTTCTCTAGTGCCCTAAGCCTCTGTGTCACACCTTTCATTCTCCCTCCTTGCTTGTTTGATGTCACCTTTGGGTGCCAAGCAGCGTAGAAGGCAAAAGATGTGTGTAGAGTGTGAGAAGAGCCATTAAGCTCTGAGGATTTTCTTTTATTTTTAAAAACATAACTTATGGAAAACCGAGGACTGTAGGTATTGGGAGGAAGTGGTCTTTGAGAAGCTAGTTTTCGTAAGAAATCGAAACAAGTGGTGATATTTCTACTGGAAAATAACTTTCTGCTCAGGCTCCTTTGATCACCAAGGAATCGAATACCCACCCAGAAATGGTTGTTGGCAGAGCTAAAGCCCACTGAGCTGTTAACACCAGGCCTCTACTCTTAGAAATGATTAAGATCCAAACCTGGGCTGACTTGTTCTCCCTTAAGCTGCTCATGATGCGTGTCTCGCTGGATAGAGGCCTCCAAAAACTCACCTGCCATCTTGGCCATGGCTTTGTCCAAGTCTAAGTCTGATGAAACTATGCAGTTATTAATCAGTTCTGTGCTAGACGCTGTGGGTAAAACCTTCAAAGACAGATGCTTTGTTCTCTAGATCATCAGTGGTCCTGAGGTCATACCTCATTCATCCATTCACTCTTCCTGCAAATAATGTTTTAGCAACTTCTGGGCAAAGGGCTTTGTGTCCTTGGGCATATTAACCCATGACTCTCAGTCTTCTCTTCTATATAACAGGAATAATAAAATTGGCTTCAAAGGGTTAAGTTTCAGGCATATGGGAAGTACTCAGGAAATGATAGCTATATTATTATTATTGTATTCTAAAGAGCTGTGGCTCTCACAGTAGCAGTTGAAGCAGAAGCAACATTTCCATAAATTTATTCAGCAATATATGAACAAGTATTTACTACTGCCCCAGTATAGGTTAAGGACACTAAACAGAGCCCCTGTGAAGCTCCTTGGAAGGCTTCCCAGAGGAAGTGGGACATGAATTTTAAGTAAAGAGAATTTTTTGGGGGGGGGGAGACAGAGTCTCGCTTTGTCGCCCTCAGTAGAGTGCCAGGGCGTCATAGCTCACAGCAAACTCAAACTCTTGGGCTTAAGCAATTCTCTTGACTCAGCCTCCCAAGTAGCTAGGACTATAGGTGCCCACCACAATGCCCGGCTATTTTTAGAGACAGGGTCTCGCTTGGGTCTCGCTTGGGTCTCGAACTTGTTAGCTCAGGCAATCCATCCACCTTGGCCTTCCAGAGTGCTAGGATTACAGGCAGGAGCCACTGTGCTCAGCCTTTAAGAGAATTTTAGATCTAAGAGTTAGAATCAAGATTAAGTAAGGGTATCCTTTGTCTCCAGACTGGCACAGTAAAATTATTTTTATTTTCTCCTTTTTGAGTTGAAGAGATAGGAAGTAAGTGAGGTGAAGAGTCTTGCCCCCAGGAGCTAGACACTGTTAATACTTCCTTTTCACATATAAGAAAACAAATGCACAGAGAAGATACTTAAGTCACCTCCATTGACACACCATTAACCACCAGTGGATACCAAATAGGATTGCAGGTAACCTGGCTTCGGAGGCTAGGATTGTAACCTGTAGTTTCAACGGGATCAGAGGCTATAGTGAGAAGAATATTGGATTCGGAGTTAGATCAACATGGCTTCTAATCTGTGCTCCAGTGCAGACTATCTGTTGAACCTGGGGAAGGCCCTTAACCTCCTGAGCTCTGGATTCCTTATCAGGGAATTGGAAATGATGATGATATTCACCCTGTAGGACACGTGAACGAATGAGAAATAATGTATGTGGTTTCTTAGATAGCATAAATTCTACCTTAGATTGTCATAGACTCCTAAATAAGATGAAACTTTTGCAAACAAGACTGTATAGGATTTGCTTAGATGCCCAATGAATGATACACGGGAGAGATTTTATCTACATTTTATAGATGAGAAAAATGAGCCAGAGAAGAAGAGAGAAGTAAAGGGAATGCTTTTAAATTCTCCTCTTTATTCAGTAAATACCAGTTAAACAGCATCACATCATGAGGGATGCAATGATTGACCCCAATTTTTTCCCTGAACAAGGAACTGAGGCTCAGAGAAACTGTGTAATTTGTACATAGTCCTAGAAGTAATCACTAGCAACGCTACAGTTTAAACCTAGGTATGTGTAGACCCCACATGCTTGTGGTGGAGTGAGTTATCCCAGGTCTCTGAGGGGGTAAGGTGAAAAGCCAAGAAAGGCTCTAACCCTAGTCTTCTGGGTCCAGAGCCAGTCCCCTTTCTCCTTACCACATGGTTTAGGCCTTCAAATAAGTTGAATTCCAAATTCTAAGCAGGCATTGACTAATTCACAAGAGGTTAAAAAGCAGAACTCTAGAGGCAGGAAATACCACCTTCCTTGATTAAACTTGGGAAATCTGCCCATTATGGATAAGATTTGCTGTCTACAGGAAATCTCCCCAGACATAAACCGATCGTATCTTCCAGCCAAAGTGATTTGGAGATGGTTTAACTAAGGAGATTTAAGAAGCAGGCCCACCTACAAGGTAATCCATGAAAAGGGACCGCTGACTTCAGAAAGTGCAGTCTACCACCAAAGTCTGTGAAGATGATGGGTGTGGTTCCACGATAAGTGCAATCAGAAGGTCTGCGTGGGTTCTGGAAAAGAGCCGGTGACCTGGAACCAGAGGGATGGGGTTTAAATCTTGATTTCTCTGCCACTCGGCTTCTTTGAGTTTAACCATCTTTATCTGTAAAACAGGGACAGCAATGTCCTTTTTTGTTTGTTTCATTGAGAATCTAAAGATATGGTGGATGATTAAACTGTACCACACCTATCTGTGATATTTTTTTCCCAAAGAAAAGTCATGGAGAATAGAAAAAAGAATCGGTGAAGTGAAAACATTTCTCCGTGTCCTTATCATAATCCAGAGGAGAGAAGTGCAGAATCCAATGGGTTTGGACAAGCTGGTCATCAGAAAAAGGAAGTGCGTCCTTCTTTAGGTCTATTTCATGATGACAATAATAAGATAGTGCTTTATTGTTTACAATGTGCCTCTACACATGGTTCTTCGTTTTAATTCTGAGTTGATCGCGACCGTTCTTACTTTCTGACCTTTGTATAATGTTGTTACCACTGAAACATCTCTTCCCTCTCTTTTCTAGACTAACTATTTATCCTCGGGTATCAATTTAGATATCTTATTTTCAGGGAAACAGTTCCTAATCCACTGTACTGCCAACCTGAGTGAACAGCTCTTCTGAATGCCTTCTGATCCTGTAGCTTAATTGCCTGTTCTTTGCCTGTATCATCCCATATTTTCTTCCTAAGAGCTGGGATTAGGTCTTGTTCACTTTTGTACTCACAGAGTCTAGCACATGGAAGGTGCCCAATGGATAATGCTATAGGAATGAATGAATGAATTTGATCTTTGTGCAGTTGCAAGGGAAGGTACGTAAATCTAGAAGACACTGGAGAGATGGTCCAGCTCAACTCTCCACCTCAGATGAGGGAATCAAGGCTCCTGGGAGGCATCCTTCCTATCAGTAGCAGAGCGTCACTGGACACAGCTCTTTGACTGGTACAGGCTGTTCATTCTGTTCCAAGTCTGTGGTCTCCAAGCAACCTCAGGATGCTGTTATATGTGGCATATAGGTAGCTTTGTATTGGGCTGGGAACACTCCAGACAGTAGTCAAGGTTATGTAATGGAAAGGACATTGGGGCTATCCTTGATTCCTCCTTTCTTTTTACCCTCTTTGTCTAATCAACCACCTACTCTGGTCATTTTTACCTCCCAGAAGCTTTTGCATCAATTCCAGCTTCTCCATCCCAGATCCTTGCATGATAAAGGACCACTCAATCTTGAACATGGACATTGAAGAGTTTTCTTAATTTGTCTCTTCCCTTCTTATCTACCCTTTATATGATATATAGAACCCTTCTGTGGCTTCACTTGAGCCCTTTAGTGATTTCTATAAAAGTTTTCTCCACATGAGCATTTCATTTATTTATTTATTTATTTAATTTTTTGAGACAGAGCCTCAAGCTGTCACCCTGGATAGAGTGCTCTGGCATCACAGGTCACAGCAACCTCCAATTCCTGGGCTCAAGCGAGTCTCCTGCCTCCACCTCCCAAGTAGCTGGGACTACAGGCACTCGCCTCCGCCTCCCAAGTAGCTGGGATTACAGGTGCCCGCCACAATGCCTGGCCATTTTTTGGTTGCCGCCGTCATTGTTGTTTGGCAGGCCCAGGCTGGATTCGAATCTGCCAGCTCAGGTGCACATGGCTGGCGCCTTAGCCCATTGAGCCACAGGCGCCGAGCCCACATGAGCATTTTAATGACTGCTGAAGATCTTGAAGATAGAGATCAATTAAATCCTGAACACGGATTTCAAGGCTCTCTATTGTACAGCACTTGACTTCCTCCCTAGATTTTATTTTTCTACCATTCCCAGGCTAATGCTCTGTGCTGCTTGAATTGTGTGAAGTTCCTAATTCACACCAGTCTGTACCGGCTCTCCATGCCTGTGACCATGCCCTACCCCTTTTTAGAAATGCCTCTTTCTCTTTTGCCTACACATTTTGCCTGGCTCACTCTTACTCATCCTTTAACTTACCAAAGCTTCTGGGCTGGACCAAGAGCTCACATAGCAAAACTTGCCCACCTCAAAGTCAGGGACCATCTCTGATGTGGCTCTGTAGCTCCAGCACTTGGCTGAGCAAATGTATGCTGAATTAGATTTTACTAGGTGTTAAGACCTGAGTTTTAATCCTATCCCCTTACTAAGTGTATCACTTGCCCTTCTTGGACTTCAGTAGCTATATATGTGGCTACTTTATTGTAGGCATGATGTAAGACACAATTTCCTTCATTGTGAAATGGGAAAGGATGGAAAATCACATTGCATAATCCCTAATGTCCCCTTTACATTCTAAATGACATAGTTCCTGCATCAATTCCATTGACATATTAGTACCCCATTTTATTTTTTTTTGAGACAGAGCCTCATGCTGTCCCCCTAGGTAGAGTGCTATGGCATCACAGCTCACAGCAACCTCCAGCTCCTGGGCTCAAGCGATTCTCCTGCCTCCGCCTTCCAAGTAGCTGGGACTATGGGCGCCCGCCACAACGCCTGGCTATGTTTTGGTTGCAGCCGTCATTGTTGTTTGGCGGGCCCAGGGTGGATTCGAACCTGCCAGCTCAGGTGTGTGTGGCTGGCGCCTCAGCCGCTTGAGCCACAGGTGCTGAGCCATAGTACCCCATTTTAATATGTGTTAATATGTGCACAGTGGTTTGGGGGCAGGAAAGACTGTAGCTTCATGGTAAAGAAACCAGACTTGACATCAGATGAAGAGGTTATGAACAACTGATTGGTGTTTTCTTGGAAGAATAATTTTGGGCCTTTTGGAGACTCAGTTTCCTCACCTCCAAAAATGC